>JAUPTC010001529.1:15000-23972 GCA_030762895.1 Sophora flavescens
GCTCCCGGCATCGGCCTCTAGGCACCCCATTCGGCCCGTCTTGAAACACTGACCAAGTAGTCTGACATGTGTGCGAGCCAGCGGGCGAGTTAACCTGTAAGGCGCAAGGACACTGATTGGTGGGATCTCGATGTGGGTTGCACCGCTGACTGACCCTGATCTTCTGTGAAGGGCTCGAGTGAGAGCATACCTGTCGAGACCCGAAAGAGGGTGAACTATGCCTAAGCGGGGTGAAGTCAGAGGAAACTCTGGTGGAGGCCCGCAACGATACTGACGTGCAAATCATTCGTCAGACTTGGGTACAGGGGCGAAAGACTAATCGAACCGTCTAGTAGCTGGTTCACTCCGAAATTTCCATCAGGATAGCTGGAGCCCACGGGCGAGTTCTATCGGGTAACTCCAATGGCTTAGTGTGGTGCACCAGATTCCTGACATGGATCGGTGTGGTGCACCAGATTCTTGATTTGGCTCGGTGTGGTGCACCAGATTCATTACTTGGCGCGGTCTAGAGCACCGGTCTGGTGCACCTTATTCATGGTTTGGCTCCGTCTGGTGCACCAGTGATGAGCCTCTGTTTGACTGGTTTTATAACTGGTAAAGACCTTGGCTTTGTGCTAATTTTATATCATTTTCACCCAAATTAGACTTGATTGTCCTTAAGTAGTATTTTGAGTCTGTAAAGTGTTTTTATGTTAATTTAGTTGATTTGGAGTTAAATAAAGTACTTATGTTATTTTCTGTTTTTCAGGTTAATAAAAAGGAATAATTCTGGTCTTTCGCCCCGCGAAGAAGCTCTCGCCCCGCGAGTCAACCAAGCCCAGAAAGTCAGAGACGATCACGGTTTACCCGTGTTGAAGATCACGGCTGTGGCAGTTTTGAAGTTGAAGCGTTCGCCTCGCGAGCATCCATTCGCCTCGCGAGCCTGGAAGTCAGAAAGCATCACGGTTGGCCTCGAATGCTCATAACGGGCGTAACAGAAGACTTTTCAGATTCTCGCCTCGCGAAGGTGTGTTCGCCTCGCGAGAATACCAAAGGTTGCAGACTGTTCACAAGATTCGCGTCGCGAGAGAGGCTTCGCCTCGCGAGAAAGCTAATTCCAGAAATTGTATTTAAGCGTTTTAGACAGAACTGAAGGGAGTTAGTTGGAGAGTTAGCCAGTTTTGGCTAGTCTTTGGTAGACAGTAGTAGTAGTTTTCAGTAGTTTATTTCTTTACTTTTGTGTTTAATTCTGTAATGGAGAACTAGTCTCCTAGATTAATCTACTGTGATTGGTTTCAATTACATTTGAGGTTCTGTATTTCCTGTTTCGTTGGCTATTCTCTTTTCAATACCATATTATGCATTTCTGTTTGTTTAATTCAGGAGTGTGTAGTGTAGTGTTGATTCATTTCAGTGATGTTCTGTTCCTATACTTAATCACGTTTGTTTAATTCGCGTGTGTTCATTCATGTTCGTTTAGTTCATGAGGGCTTAACCCCGTTTGTTTAATTCGGGAATAGGAACATGTATCCGTAGTAGCGATTTCGTTTGTTAATTGTTGCTACAACTGAAAGGGGATTAGAATCTGCTTAGGGCTTGGATTTATATGAACCAATGATAGTGGGAAACCGAGAATAGTAGGTTAATCGTCTTAGTTTATTTGCTATTCTCTTTAACTGCTTTGTTTTCATTGTTTTGTTTTCTTTATTTTATCTCAATCCAAAACCCCCAAAACTAACTTTTGATTTTCTGTTAATAATAACAACGCCTAAGAGTCCTTGAGAGACGACATCCGAGTTGTCACTTCCCTATCTACATTAATTTTGTAAACGCTCGTTCTTTTTGGCGCGTGGCGACAGCGCATTCAAAAATTGGCGTCGTTGCCGGGGATCGAACCCGGGTCACCCGCGTGACAGGCAGGAATACCCCCCATGGATAGTTATATGCGAAAATACATGCCTAATGCTTACTATGAGCAACCACCATGCATATATTTTCCTGATTTTCTTGGTTTATCACACTGGTTGCCAAGGTTTAGTGGTTTTGCAGGTGAGAATCCGCAAGAGCATCTGAGGGAATTCCAGATTACTTGTTCTATAATGCTGAGACCTGCAGGAATAACAGAAGATCACATTCAGATGGAAGCTTTCCAGTTCTCACTTGAAGGTGCTGCAAGAGATTGGTTGTATTGTCTTGATGAGAATTCCATTTCAAGCTGGTTTGATTTGAAGGAAGCCTATCTGTTGAGCTGGGGAAACTATCTAAACCCTTGGTATGGGGACTCACAACTGACGTTACCACTGGAACCACCACCGAACCCTCCCCAAGTGACCACCTCTGCATCTTCCGAACCTTCACTAGAGGATCTGTTCAAGCAATTGACTGCACAAATGGAAGCAAGTAATCTCGAATTTCAACGGATGATGGAGGCAAGTAATCTTGAATATCAGAGGAGTGAAGCTGAATTTCAGAAGATGGCTATGCAAATTGATCAAACTGTTGCCAACTCGGCTGCAATGCTAACTCCACAGCCCATTGAAGAACATATAGAGTCACAAGTTATTCTTGAAAATATTTCTGATGATGATTGTGATAATACTTCTGTTGATGAATTGTGTGTTGAATCCCCTGATTCTAATGCATGTGATGGTTGTTATTGTTCTGGCACTGCTTTGTGTGTAGAATGTTATTTTGAAAGGTATGTTAAGCAAAGCATCCATATGGAACATGAGACATATGAGGTTGAGGGCCATGTTCATATAGAAAATGAGGATCGGGAGGACATCTGCTTCACCATGCTTGAGGATAATGAGGAACCTGTGGAATCAATTGCATGTGTTGGAAGTGATGGGGTGGATGAATAGTGTGCAGAAAGTCCAGACAATCAGACCTTTACTAACTCAGTTTCTTTTACTACATGTACTGACTGTACTGACACTAACCCGTGTGCTGTTTGTGGCCAGTTTCTTGACTCTATTTTGCAGGTTGATAGTGAGAGTGATGATGTTTGTTCAGCCGAAGTTCCAAATATACCATCCATTGAACAGCCACCCTCCGTAGAGCTCAAGCAACTTCCGATTCAGTTTATTGTAACATATTTACTGATTGTACTAACTCTAACCTTTCTGTGGTGTGTGATGAGATTTCTGCAGGCTTAGCAGGTGATGGATTTATCAGTGCAGTGATTGAAGAAACTGCAGAAGTGGAAGCAACACCAGTAACCCCAGCTAACTGTTTGCCACCTCCCCTTGTGGAACCAAAAGCTCTGGATTTTGCACCCTTGGATTTTGCACCATGGCCAGTCCAAGAGGTTGAGCCCCACTTCTACTGGGAGGATTTTATTGAGAAAGAGGTCAACCTTGACCCAAAAGGGAGTGAGAAGTCCGCCGCACTTGGCGAGGTTACCATGACTATCAAGCACCCACTTCCATATAAAGGCTGCAAGTTAGGGAAGCACGGAATGAGCTTCCAGTCTTTGTCCATCACTTGGGCATTATGCTGCATACTATGGGATCCGGGAGGATCGTTTCACAATTTGAGTATCCCGTGGCCACTGTATCACAGACAATGGGATCCAGGCGGAAGCTCCTACACTGCCACTTGATCAGGGAGTTACCTTTCCTTTCCCTCACTCTGATTTTATTGTTATGTTGTTTCATTGGGGACAATGTATGTTTTAAGTGTGGGGGAGGGAACTAGTTGTAGTTTTTGTTTTGTCTTGTTTTTGTTTTTCCTTTTCTTTGAATAAAGCTCCTGAATAATTTGAGAAGCTCAAGAGTTGTGTTGAGTCTAGTGTTGGCAAGTTTATTGGATTTGATTGAATTTGCATAGATTGATGGCATAATATGTTTTGACTATTTCCCCCTAGAATTTGAAAAAATTTTGAAAATTGATTCCCATGTGATTGAAAACTGAACTTTGAGATTTTGTTATGATGGCATGATTTATGATAAGTTTGGGGTGATAGGAAGCACACACTAGGGATAGAATCTCAATCAAGCAATTTGCACATAAATGTCCAAGTGAGGTTTTGAGCCTCCAACATGTTTTAAACTGTGTGAAAATCACTTTTGATTGCACTTTCCCGAATTTGCTTGAATCTCTTTTTGGTTTGCATGATTATGTGTTTGCTTCAGATGATTTAGGCATTTTCTTTGGAAATAACTACTTAGCCTAAAAATAACAATTCCTAATGCATGTTCCCTAGTTAGTCCCCATTGAGCCTATTAGCCTGTTAATTCTTGATAACCTAATGTTATAAGCCCAAAAATCTGGAAAACCATGTTAACCCGATCTTAGGATTAGGATAGCATGGAATCTTAGAATGGGTGCAAGAAACCAAAGTTTGGGGTGGCTGCAAGGTGTAATGTGTTATTTGGGATTGAGAAAAAAATTTATGTGAAAAAATAAAATAAAATAAAAAAATAAAAAATAAAAGTGCAAAAATGCCAAAAAGAAATAAAAAGGCTGTAGTCACCCAAGGCAAAAAGAAAAAAATGAAGAAAGGAACTTGAGTTTAATTTCAAAGTGTAAATATTGTTTCATGCTCTCTTAGTTCCTAGGGTCTTCAGCCTAGTTCCTTTGTATATCCTATCCTTAGCCAGGCCCCATTACAACCCATAAAAGACCTTTTGATGTTGCTTGCGTGTTTTCTGTGGGGACCATTTAGAGATGAAAATCAAATTTATGGGAAGTTCTCTTAAAAGTGAAACTGAGTGAATTGTTGATAACCTAGACACAAACTGAGCGATTGAGTGAACATAAATTTCCCTTGTGAGGAAGGCAGTTGTTTGAATTTGGTGATCTCCCTTTTGTGTGTAACTTAGATCCCCTGCTTAGATTAATGATTGTTTGAATGATGAATTTCTCAATTGTTTAGAATAGATGATTGTGGGGATTACTTTGTTTGAAAGGGGGGAACATTGAAAGAAAAATTGTTTTGTTAAATTGCTTGAAATCTGTGTAAAGTTGATTGAATCCTTAAGTTTGCCATGTTTTGCCAGGTCTGGAGTCTTTTTAAGTTTTTGAGTTTTAGTTTGCTTGGGGACAAGCAAAGTTTAAGTTTGGGGTATTTTGATGAGCCTCTGTTTGACTGGTTTTATAACTGGTAAAGACCTTGGCTTTGTGCTAATTTTATATCATTTTCACCCAAATTAGACTTGATTGTCCTTAAGTAGTATTTTGAGTCTGTAAAGTGTTTTTATGTTAATTTAGTTGATTTGGAGTTAAATAAAGTACTTATGTTATTTTCTGTTTTTCAGGTTAATAAAAAGGAATAATTCTGGTCTTTCGCCACGCGAAGAAGCTCTCGCCCCGCGAGTCAACCAAGCCCAGAAAGTCAGAGACGATCACGGTTTACCCGTGTTGAAGATCACGGCTGTGGCAGTTTTGAAGTTGAAGCGTTCGCCTCGCGAGCATCCATTCGCCTCGCGAGCCTGGAAGTCAGAAAGCATCACGGTTGGCCCCGAATGCTCATAACGGGAGTAACAGAAGACTTTTCAGATTCTCGCCTCGCGAAGGTGTGTTCGCCTCGCGAGAATACCAAAGGTTGCAGACTGTTCACAAGATTCGCGTCGCGAGAGAGGCTTCGCCTCGCGAGAAAGCTGATTCCAGAAATTGTATTTAAGCGTTTTAGACAGAACTGAAGGGAGTTAGTCGGAGAGTTAGCCAGTTTTGGCTAGTTCTTAGGCAGTAGTAGTAGTTTGTCTTTTCTTAGATATGTTTTGTCTTCCTTTTGTAATGGAGAACTAGTCTCCTAGATTAATATACTGTGATTGGTTTCAATTACATTTGAGGTTTTGTATTTCCTGTTTTAATTACTTTTCTCTTTTCAATGCGATGTTATACATTTCTGTTTGTTTAATTCAGGAGTGTGTAGTGTTGTGTTGATTCATTTCAGTGATGCTATGTTCCTATACTTAATCTCGTTTGTTTAATTCGCGTGTGTTCATTCATGTTCGTTTAGTTCATGAGGGCTTAACCCCGTTTGTTTAATTCGGGAATAGGAACATGTATCCGTAGTAGCGATTTCGTTTGTTAATTGTTGCTACAACTGAAAGGGGATTAGAATCTGCTTAGGGCTTGGATTTATATGAACCAATGATAGTGGGAAACCGAGAACAGTAGGTTAATCGTCTTAGTTTATTTGCTATTCTCTTTAACTGCTTTGTTTTCATTGTTTTGTTTTCTTTATTTTATCTCAATCCAAAACCCCTAAAACTAACTTTTGATTTTCTGTTAATAATAACAACGCCTAAGAGTCCTTGAGAGACGACATCCGAGTTGTGGCTTCCCTATCTACATTAATTTTGCAAACGCTCGTTCTTTTTGGCGCGTGGCGACAGCGCGTTCAACCAGATTCATGACTTAATCCGGTGTGGTGCACCATATTCATGATTTGGCTCGGTGTGGTGCACCAGATTCCAGATTTGGCTCAGTCTGGTGCACCAGATTCATGACTTGGCTCGGTCTGGTGCACCAGATTCCCGACTTGGCTCGGTGTGGTGCACCAGATTCCTGACTTGGCTCGGTATGGTGCACGGATTCTGACTTGGCTCGATATGGTGCACAGATTCCGACTTCGGTGTGGTGCACGGGTTCACGACTTGGCCAGGTGCGTAGTGCACGATTCACGACTTGGCTCCGTGTGGTGCACCGATTAATGACTTGGCCGATCCGGAGCACCGATTCATGACTTCGATCTCGTGTGGTGCATCGATTCCGACTTTCGCGTGCGGTGCACTGGATTCATGACTTGGCTCGGTGTGGTGCACGGATTCGCGATTTGGCTCGGTGTGGTGCACGATTCATGGTTTGGCTCGGTGTGGTGCACTGATTCATGACTTGGCTCAATCGGTGTGGTGCACCCGGATCCATGACTTGGCTGCTCGGATCCGATTGACTTGGGTGGCGCCCTGGATTCAAGACTTCCGGTGTGTTCCGATTTGGCTCGGTGTGGTGCACGGATTCCGACTTGGCTCGGTCGGTGGGACGGGAACCAAGGTTGCATGGGTCGATGCATGCCTAACTTGGTTGAAGGTGTTGGTTCCGGAAGATGGAGAGTCATTTCGGGTGGTCTAGTGACTCGTGCAGGAGGTTGAAAGTGTTACATGACATCACCCGTGACTCGTGCATGACGCTCGGTGCAGTGCACATGGATTCGCAAGCACGGCAAATTTTATGATACAAGATTGAGACATTCCTGACCCCCTCAGACTTTTTAGAAGGCGTGGTGGAAAAGAAAACCACACAGCGGGTACCACATGTTTAAGTATGCTAGTATACCACATTTCGGCTAAAAGTTCCCAAAACTCCAACCCCTCAATGAAATGCAACGAAATTTGGTGGTAAAGCTGGAAATAATATAGCAAGAGTTCCTGCAAAAGTTCAGGTCAAAATTCAATTTGTAGCCTAGGTTCCTTGTCGTTGAACTGTCGCACATCCCTGATTTCGGTTGAAAAACCATAAAAAATCACAACCTTCAAGAAATGCTACGAAACTCTGTGGGCACCTTGGGAATATTATACATAGTGTGCCTGCAAAAAATCAGCTCAAAATTTAATGGGAATTGTTTCGGTTTTCCACTTTGAAAATTGATAAAAAAATTGGTAAGGTGAAAAATTCTGTAAATTTTTTGCCCCCTAGCTCCCATTTTTATAAGCATCCCTGCAAAAAATAAGGCCAAAATTCGACCTCTAGCTTGGAAAAAAAGAGTATGTCTCCCAAGAAAAAATGATGTCTTGTGCTGGAAAATGTGTCTTTGAATATTATGCTATTATAGGGTGGGGAGGTGCCTGGATATTATATATATTATATGTTATATATAATAGTAGTAGTAGTAGTAGTAGTTGTAGTTGTAGTTGTTATCTCGGTGCGGTAACTCCGACCCCCCTCCAGACGGCCTCGGTCGGTGCGTGATGCCGTCTGGCGAGTCATTGCGGAAAGGAACCAATGGGGCGAAGGAATGTTGGCCCGGCAGAGCGATGTGGTACAGGTGGGGACGAGAACCAGGGCCGGTTGGTGGGGAAACGACAGGGCGCGAGGGAATGGTGCAGGGCCCGATCCCTCCCCAGTGCACCGGCGAGTCGCGGCTTGGCCGATTGCGTAAAGGAACCAAGGGAACTGATAAGCCTCTGGTTATCTAGTTTTATAACTAGTAAGACCATGGCTTTTACACTGATCATTCGAGTTTCGATCTCATGTTAGCCCAGATTTGGATTTAATTGTCCTCAAGCAACAATTTGAGTTTCTTAAGTAGTTTAGGACATTTTAGTTAGTTTTTGAGTCAAATAAAGCATTCACTGTTGTCTCATGTTTTCAGGTTAAAGGGGAAGCACTTAGAGTCAAGAAAATGGAGAAAAGCAGTGGAAAATGTAATTCTGGAAGTATTCGCCCCGTGAGAGGCTACTCGGCCGCGGGGGCGAAGATTCACCGCTAGCAGGCATGTGTCATTTGCCTCGTGAATCAACACCCGCACGGAGATGGCACCGGAGATCACTGCATGCTCGACGTGGTGATGATATCCCCGCCTCGTGACCCGTGAGGACCACAATCCCGAAGCGGCCATCACCCGTGCCAGCACCAGATACATGATGCACAGGTAATTGGACGATCTTGACTCTTTTTGCCTCGCGAGTCACTATTCACCTCGCGAGAATCCAATTTTGAACTGGCGCCATTTTTAATATTCACGTCGCGAGAGGCTGTTCGCCTCGCGAGCGCGTGTGATTCTAAGTTATAAATTGCTGTTTAGGGCAGATTAGGAGGCACCTTTGGCTAATCTCTTTTTTACGAATTTTCTGAAGTTGTGTTGCGTTTTCCATGGAGAACTAATTCCATTGATTGATCTGTTGTGATTGGTTTCCGTTGCACTTGAGGTTCTATTAATTCCCAATTTAATTTGCTTTTCCCTTTCAATATTTTTCCTATATGTCTTCTTTGCTTAATTCAAGTTATATAGGATGAGTCTTGATTTATTTCGATGATCATATGTT
>JAUPTC010001530.1:0-23967 GCA_030762895.1 Sophora flavescens
GGAGAACAAGAGAATACACATTGCATTAAAACGCCATTACTCTGCATTAATTTCTTCATTCTTTTATTCTGTATTCTTCAATCATTTTGAAGTTATTACATAGACTTTCCTGAGCCTTACATTTAAACCACTCTTTGAGTGTTAGTGAAAGATATGCCTGTGAGAAATTGTATTTATTACAAACCCTATCTCTCAAAAAAACCAGAGTGAGCCTGAAGAGGCTAGGTGTGAAAATAACACTTGTCTTGAGCCTGAAGAGGCTAGGTGTGCAAATAATACTTGTCTTGAGCCTGAAGAGGCTAGGTGTGCAAATAATACTTGAGTCTGTAACCTTATCAGTTATAGTGGATAAATCTTGGTGCTGCCAAGGACTGGACGTAGCTCTTTGATTTGAAGAGTGAACCAGTATAAATCACAATGTCAATCTCTCTTCCCTTAAACTCTTTAATTGCCTTAGTTTTCTTACGTCTATCAAGTGGTGTGCTTGCAAAAGTCACCCGTCCATCCTATATTCTTACACTCGTCCAAATCTAGCCTTTTTGTTTGCGAAAAGATTTCAACTTTGCTTAAATTCTGATAAACACAATTCAACCCCCCTTCTTGTGTTTATTGTTACCTATTTCACTCTGATCTGTGCCTGAGAACTGGGGACCCAATTTAGCCTTGATTTTGGCCTAATTTGACAATTCTTGTGAAACCTGAAATTGTAGGTCTCTTCCTTACCTTTCTAGGGACAGCAAGATCACCAAAATCCGATATCTGTAGCTCAAGTTATGCTCTGCACAAAGCCACAAGGTCTGGATGAGTGAAAAATCCGAAAATTAAAAATGCTTAGCAATTAAACCCAATAATATAAAAGCAAAAACAATGATTGTAAACGTTGTCTAATTTCCATCACGCTCTGGCTTGTGCGACTGTAAACTGCAATTTATGCTTATTAATCCAGACCAAGCCCTAGACCAAATTAAGGGCCTCTGAATAAGCATTCCAACAAGGTATGATATGCCTTAATTGGCCTTAAGATGAGTAAGTTAGGACCATTTAAGTGAAGGAACATCATGGACTGCACACTGATCCGTGCCAGAGAACACGGGACCCAATTTAGCCTCGATTTTGGCCTATTTTGGCAATTCTTTTGAAACCTGAAATTGTAGGTCTCTTCCTTATCTTTCTAGGGATAGCAAGATCACCAAAATCCGATATGTGCAGATCAAGTTATGCACTGTGCAAGGCAACAAGGTCAAGATGAGTGAAAAATCTGAAAATTAACTATGTTTAACAATTAAGCCAAATTAAGCCCAATAATGTAAACGCAAAAACATTGATTGTGAAAGTTGTCTAATTTCCGTCTCTCTCTGGATTTTGTGGCTGTAAACTGCTATTTATGCTTATTAATCCTGACCTAACCCTAGACCAAATTAAGGGCCTCTGAATAAGCTTTCCAACAAGGTATCATATGCCTTAATTGGGCTTAAGATGAGTAAGTTTGGCCCATTTAAGTGAAGGAACATCATGGACTGCGCACTGATCCGAGCCAGGGAACTTGGGACCCAATTTAGCCTTGATTTTTGCCTAATTTGACAATTCTTATGAAACCTGAAATTGTAGGTCTCTTCCTAATATTTCTAGGGACAACAAGATCACCAAAATCCGATATCTGTAGCTCTTGTTATGCTCTGCGCAAGGTAACAAGATCAGGATGAGTGAAAAATCCGAAAATTAACAACGGTTACCAATTAAGCCCAATTAAGCCCAATAATATAAAAACAAAAACAATGATTGTAAAAGTTGTCTAATTTCCGTCTCTCTTTGGCTTGTGCGGCTGTAAACTATTATTTATGCTTATTAATCTTGACCTAACCTTAGACCAAATGAAGGGCCTCTGAATAAGCTTTCCAACAAGTATCATATGCCTTAATTGGGCTTAAGATAAGTAAGTTAGGCCATTTAAGTTAAGGAACATCATGGAATGCGCACTGATCCGTTCCGGAGAAATCGGGACCCAATTTAGCCTTATTTTGGCCAAATTTGACAATTCTTGTGAAACCGGAAATTGTAGGTCTCTTCCTAATCTTTCTAGGGACAACAAGATCACCAAAATCCGATATCTATAGCTCTAGTTATGCTCTGTGCAAGGCAACATGGTTAGGATGAGTGAAAAATCCGAAAATTAACAATGTTTAGCAATTAAGCCCAATAATGTAAAAGCAAAAACATTGATTGTTAAAGTTGTCTAATTTCTGTCTCTCTCTGGCTTGTGTGCCTATAAATTGATATTTATGCTTATTAATCTTGACCTAACCCTGGACCAAATTAAGGGCTTCTGAATAAGCTTTCCAATAAGGTATCATATACCTTAATTAGGCTTAAGATGAGTAAGTTAGGCCAATTTAAGTGAAGGAACATCATGGACAGCGCACTGATCCGTGTAAGAGATCTTGGGACCCAATTTAGCTTTGATTTTGGCCTAATTTGACAATTCTTGTGAAACCGGAAATTGTAGGTCTCTTCCTAATCTTTCTGTGGACAAGAAGATCACCAAAATTCGATATCTGTAGCTCTAGTTATGCTCTGCGCAAGGCAGAAAGGTCAGGATGAGTGAAAAATCTGAAAATTAACAATGTTTAGTAATTAAGCCCAATAATGTAAAAGCAAAAACAATGATTGTAAAAGTTGTCTAATTTCCGTCTCTCTCTGGCTTGTATGGCGGTAAACTGCTATTTATGGTTATTAATCCTGACCTAACCCTAGACCAAATTAAGGGCCTCTTAATAACCTTTCCAACAAGGTATCATATGCCATAATTCTGCTTAAGATGAGTAAGTTAGGCCCATTTAAGTGAAGGAACATCATGGACTGCGTACTGATCCGTGCCAGAGAACTCGGGACCCAATTTAGCCTTGATTTTGGCCTAATTTGACAATTCTTGTGTAACCTGAAATTGTAGGTCTCTTCCTTATCTTTCTTGGGACAACAAGACCACCAAAATCAGATATCTGTAGCTCTAGTTATGCTCTGCGCAAGACAACAAGGTCAGGAAGAATGAAAAATCAGAAAATTAACAATGTTTAGCAATTAAGTCCAATAATATAAAAGCAAAAAAATGATTATAAATGTTGTCAAATTTCCGTCTCTCTCTGGCTTGTGCGGCTGTAAACTACTATTTATGCTTATTAATCCTGACCTAACCCTAGACCAAATTAAGGGCCTCTGAATAAGCTTTCCAACAAGGTGTCATAAGCCTTAATTGGGCTTAAGATGAGTAAGTTAGGACCATTTAAGTGAAGGAACATCATCGACTGCTTATTGATCCGCGCCAGAGAACTTGGGACCCAATTTAGCCTTGATTTTGGCCTAATTTAACAATTCTTGTGAAACCTGAAATTGTAGGTCTCTTCCTTATCCTTCTAGGGACAGCAAGATCACTAAAATCCGATATCTATAGCTTTATGATGTAATAAATTCCGGCAAGTGTACCGGATTCGTTGCCACGTTATAGAAAGATCGATCCCACAGGGACCGTGATCTCAAATCACAACTAATTATCAAATCAATTAAGCTGGACTCTATAAAAGGGGATTTGAAAAGGTTTTGATTTTTTGAAATCAGAATCAAGTAGCAATCGAATTTTAATTTCGCAATTAAACAAAACAGACATCAATTCAAATTGGGGGTTTTCAAATTCAAATGGGATTCGCAGGAATTGGGATACCACTAAACTGTTTATGTTACTGAATCGGCTCCTCTCCTTGTTAATTACCAAAATTCGTTTTGAAGGCGAATTTGTCCTAGATTAGCTAATGCTCCCTCTCGGGTTACAAAAACCGTGCCCGATTAAATCAATCCCTACTCTCGTGGTAATTGAGTTTAAATCGGACCCCTTGAGTTTTGTGACAATTCGTGAATCCTCGAATGACCGCTTCTAACTCTCGTGATTTAACTCCTAAGTTCGATTCCTATAGATTCGATACCTAAGTTCACCGCTAAGTTCGTCCTTAGTGTATCTACGACACGCAAATAAGTGGCCACCAAATTCACGAGTAATTAAAGCAATAGGGATCAAATCAAAAACAAATATGAATTAACAAGAAATCGAAATCAACACATTACCATAAACAAGTTTTGGGCATAGCCCCAATTCCTAGAAACTAGACTACTACTCAAGCCTTGCCATGATTGTATCAAGCTTGGTTAAAAATAACATGAACAGAAAAAATTCCTAAGAGAAGAGAAGAAGGAGAAGAAGAGAATTTCTCAATTTGGCCTAAGGTAATCAGCCCAAAATGTTCAGTACCCAGACTTGAGCCCCTAGGTCCTATTTATAAGGTTGGACAGTTTGAATCCTAAACCAATGCAAAAACCAGATTAAATCAGTTGTTGAAGATCCATAGAATGCGCGTCAAGGTCGTGATGGCCATCACGGCCTGGCCGTGATAGCTTCTGCTTTGAACGTTGCTTCACCAAATGGTCTGTCATGGCCGTGATGGGCATCACGGCCCAGCCCTGACTGATTCTTCCTGAAAGGGGTCTGGCTCAGTTGGCATGTCACGGCCGTGATGGGCATCACGACCTGGCCGTGACAGCTTCTGACTTTTTATTCTTCTTTTTTAGCTTCACTTGATACTTTTTATTCCTCATTTTCTTGTCTTCCAAGCTCCCCTCTTTGTGCCAGCTCCAACGCGACTGATCCCGAGCAATTTAGTCCTCAATTCCTGCACACAAGCACCACAAAACCACCTTACTCGTTCCAAGGTAAAATTAACAAATAATCAAATAAAATAAGCCTAAACTATATGGAAATGCATGCAAAATGTCATGGAAATATGAGGTGAAATCACACTCATCACTTTAGTTATGCTCTGCGCAAGGCAACAAGGTCAAGATGAGTAAAAAATCCGAAAATTAACAATGTTTAGCAATTAAGCCCAATTAAGCCCAATAATGTAAAAGCAAAAACAATGATTGTAAAAGTTGTCTAATTTCCGACTCTCTCTGGCTTTTGCGTCTGTAAACAGTTATTTATACTTATTAAACCTTACTTAACCGTAGACAAATTTAAGGGCCTCTGAAAAAGCTTTCCAACAAGGTATCATATGCCTTGATTGGGCTGAAGATAAGTAATAAAGGCCCATTTAAGTGAAGGAACATCATGGACTGCGCACTGATCAGTGCAAGAGAACGCGGGACCCAATTTAGCATTTATTTTGGCCTAATTTGACAATTCTTGTGAAACCTGAATTTGTAGGATTCTTTCTTATCCTTCTAGGGATAGAAAGATCACCAAAATCCGATATCTGTAGCTTTAGTTATGCTCTGTGCATGGTAACAAGGTCAGGATGAGTAAAAAATCTGAAAATTAACAATGTTTATCAATTTAGCCCAATTAAGTCCAATAATGTAATAGCAAAAACAATGATTGTAAAAGTTATCTAATTTCCGTTTCTCTCTGGTTTGTGCGGCTGTAAATTGCTATTTATGCTTATTAATCCTGACCTAACCCTAGACCAAATAAAGGACCTCTGAATAAGCTTTCCAATAGGGTGTCATATGCCTTAATTGGGCTTAAGATTAGTAAGTTAGACCCATGTAAGTGAAGGAACATTATCGACAGCGTACTGATCCGTGCCAGAGAAATCGAGACCCAATTTAGCCTTGATTTTGGCCTAATTTAACAATTCTTGTGAAACCTGAAATTGTAGGTCTCTTCCTTATCCTTCTAGGGACAACAAGATCACCAAAACCCGATATCTGTAGCTCAAGTTATGCTCTGCGCAAGGCAACAAGGTCAGGATGAGTGAAGAATCCAAAAATTAACAATGTTTAGCAATTAAGCCCAATAATGTAAAAGCAAAAACAATGACTGTAAAAGTTATCTAATTTCCGTATCTCTCTGGCTTGTGCGGCTGTAAACTGCTATTTATGCTTATTATTCCTGACCTAACCCTAGACCAAAATAAGGGCCTCTGTATAAGCTTTCCTCAAGGTATCATATGCCTTAATTGGGCTTAAGATGAGTAAGTTAGGTCCATTTAAGTGAAGGAACATCATGGACTGTGCACTGATCAGCACCAGATAACACGGGAAGCAATTTAGCCTTGATTTTGGCCTAATTTGACAATTCTTGTGAAACCTGAAATTGTAGGTCTCTACCTTATCCTTCTAGGGACATCAAGAACACCAAAATCCGATATATGTAGCTCTAGTTATGATCTGCGCAAGGCAACAAGGTCAGGATGAGTGAAAAATCCGAAAATTAACAATGTTTAGCAACTTAGCCCAATTAAGCCCAATAATGTAAAAGCAAAAACAACGATTGTAAAAGTTATCTAATTTCCGTCTCTCTCTAGCTTATGCGACTGTAAATTGCTATTTATGCTTATTAATCATGGCCTAACCGTAAACCAAATTAAGGGCCTCTGAATAAGCATTCTAACAAGGAATGATATGGCTTAATTGGGCTTTAGATGAGTAAGTTAGACCCATTTAAGTGAAGGAACATCATGGACTGCGCATTGACCCGAACCATAGAACTCGGGACCAAATTTAGTCATGATTTTGGCCTAATTTAACAAATCTTGTGAAACATGATATTTTAGGTCTCTTCCATATCCTTCTAGGGACAACAAGATCACCAAAATCCGATATCTGTAGCACTAGTTATGCTCTGCGCAAGGCAACAAGGTTAGGATGAGTGAAAAATTTAAAAATTAATATTGTTTAGCAATTAAGCCCAACAAAGCCCAATAATATAAAAGCAAAAACAATGATTGTAAAAGTTGTCTAATTTTCGTCTCTCTATGGCTTGTGCGGCTATAAACTGCTAGTTATGCTTATTAATCCTGAACTAACCATAGACCAAATTAAGGACCTTTGAATAAGCTTTCCAACAAGGTATCATATTCCTTAATTTGGCTTAAGATGAGTAAGTTAGGCCCATTTAATTGAAGGAACATCATGGACTGAACACTGATCCGCACCAGAGAACTCGGGACCAAATTTAGCCTTGATTTTGGCCAAATTTGACAATTGTTTTGAAATCTGAAATTGTAGGTCTCTTCCTTATCCTTCTAGGGACAACATGATCACCAAAATCCGATATCTGTAGCTCTAGTTATGCTCTGTGCAAGTCAACAAGGCCAGGATGAGTGAAAAATTGGAAAATTAACAATGATTAGCAATTAAGCCCAATAACGTAAAAGCAAAATCAATGATTGTAAAAGTTGTCTAATTTTCGTCTCTTTCTGGCTTGTGCGGCTGTAAACTGCTATTTATGCTTATTGATCCTGACCTAACAAGGTATCATATGCCTTAATTGGGCTTAAGATAAGTAAGTTAGGTCAATCTAAGTGAAGGAACATCATGGACTGTGCACTGATCCGCGCCAGAGAACTCGGGACCCAATTAAGCCTTGATTTTGTCCCAATTTGACAATTCTTGGAAACCTGAAATTGTAGGTATCTTCCTTATCCTTCTAGGGACTGCAAGATCACCAAAATCTGATATCTGTAGCTCCAGTTATGCTCTGCGAAAGGAAAAAAGGACAAGATGAGTGAAAAATCCGAAAATTAACAATGTTTTGCAATTAAGCCCAATAATGTAAAAGCAAAAACACTGATTGTAAAAGTTTTCTAATTTCATTCTCTCTCTGGCTTGTGCTGCTGTAAACTACTATTTATGCATATTAATCATGACATAACCCTAGACCAAATTAAGGGCCTCCGAATAAGCTTTCAAACAAGGTATCATATGCCTTAATTGGGCTTAAGATAAGTAAGTTAGGTCAGTCTAAGTGAAGGAACATCATGGACTATGCACTGATCCGTGCCAGAGAACTCGAGACCCAATTTAGAATTGTTTTTGGCCTAATTTGACAATTCTTGTGACACTTGAAATTGTAGGTCTCTTCCTTATCCTTCTAGGGACAACAAGATCACCAAAATCCGATATTTGTAGCTCTAGTTATGCTCTGCGGATGGCAACAAGGCCAGGATGAGTGAAAAATCCGAAAATTAACAATGTTTAGCAATTAAGCCCATAATGTAAAAGCAAAAACAATGATTGTAAAAGTTATCAAATTTCCGTATCTCTCTGGCTTGTGCGGCTGTAAGCTGCTATTTATGATTGTTATTCCTGACCTAACCCTAGACCAAAATAAGGGCCTCTGTATAAGATTTCCTCAAGGTATCATATGCCTTAATTGGGCTTAAGATGAGTAAGTTAGGCCCATTTAAGTGAAGGAACATCATGGACTGTGCACTGATCAGCACCAGAGAACATGGGACCCAATTTAGCCTTGATTTTGGCCTAATTTGACAATTCTTGTGAAACCTGAAATTGTAGGTCTCTTCCTTATCCTTCTAGGGACAGCAAGATCACCAAAATCCGATATCTGTAGCCCTAGTTATTGTCTGTACAAGGCAACAAGGTCAGGATGAGTGAAAAATCCGAAAATTAACAATTTATAGCAATTTAGCCAATTAAGCCCAATAATGTAAAAGCCAAAACAACGATTGTAAAAGTTGTCTAATTTCCGTCTCCCTCTAGCTTATGCAACTGTAAACTGCTATTTATGCTTATTAATCACGACCTAACCGTAGACCAAATTAAGGGCCTCTGAATAAGCATTCTAACAAGGTATCATAAGCCTTAATTGGGCTTTAGATGAGTAAGTTAGGCCCATTTAAGTGAAGGAACATCATGGACTGCGCACTGATCCGGACCAGAGAACTCGGCACCCAATTTAGTCATGATTTTGGCCTAATTTAACATATCTTGGTAAACCTGAAATTGTAGGTCTCTTCCTTATCCTTCTAGGGACAACAAGATCACCAAAATCCAATATTTGTAGCTCTAGTTATGCTCTGCGCAAGGCAACAAGGTCAGGATGAGTGAAAAGTCCGAAAATTAATATTGTTTAGCAATTAAGCCCAATAATGTAAAAGTAAAAACAATGATTGTAAAAGTTGTCTAATTTCCGTCCCTCTCTGGCTTGAGCGGCTGTAAACTGCTATTTATTCTTATTAATCTTGACCTAACCCTAGACCAAATTAAGGGCCTCTGAATAAGTTTTCCAACAAGGTATCATATGCCTTAATTGGGCTTAAGATGAGTAAGTTAGGCCCGTGTAGGTGAAGGAACATCATGGTCTGCGCACTGATCCGCACCAGAGAACTCGAGACCCAATTTAGCCTTGATTTTGGCCTAATTTGACAATTCTTGTGAAACCTGAAATTGTAGGTCTCTTCCTTATCCTTCTAGGGACATCAAGATCACCAAAATCCGATATATGTAGCCCTAGTTATGCTCTGCGCATGGCAACAAGGCCAGGATGAGTGAAAAATCCGAAAATTAACAATGTTTAGCAATTAAGCCCAATGATGTCAAAGCAAAAACAATAAAAGTTGTCTAATTTCCGTCTCTCTCTGGCTTGTGCGGCTGTAAACTGCTATTTATGCTTATTGATCCTGACCTAACCCTAGACCAAATTAAGGGTCTCTAAATAAGCTTTCCAACAAGGTATCATATGCCTTAATTGGGCTTAAGATAAGTAAGTTAGGTCAATCTAAGTGAAGGAACATCATGGACTGTGCACTGATCCGCGCCAGAGAACTCGGGACCCAATTTAGCCTTGATTTTGTCCCAATTTGACAATTCTTGGAAACCTGAAATTGTAGGTCTCTTCCTTATCCTTCTAGGGACTGCAAGATCACCAAAATCTGATATCTGTAGCTCCAGTTATGCTCTGCGAAAGGAAAAAAGGACAAGATGAGTGAAAAATCCGAAAATTAACAATGTTTTGCAATTAAGCCCAATAATGTAAAAGCAAAAACACTGATTGTAAAAGTTTTCTAATTTCATTCTCTCTCTGGCTTGTGCTGCTGTAAACTACTATTTATGCATATTAATCATGACATAACCCTAGACCAAATTAAGGGCCTCCGAATAAGCTTTCAAACAAGGTATCATATGCCTTAATTGGGCTTAAGATAAGTAAGTTAGGTCAGTCTAAGTGAAGGAACATCATGGACTATGCACTGATCCGTGCCGAGAACTTCGAGACCCAATTTAGAATTGTTTTTGGCCTAATTTGACAATTCTTGTGACACTTGAAATTGTAGGTCTCTTCCTTATCCTTCTAGGGACAACAAGATCACCAAAATCCGATATTTGTAGCTCTAGTTATGCTCTGCGGATGGCAACAAGGCCAGGATGAGTGAAAAATCCGAAAATTAACAATGTTTAGCAATTAAGCCCATAATGTAAAAGCAAAAACAATGATTGTAAAAGTTATCAAATTTCCGTATCTCTCTGGCTTGTGCGGCTGTAAGCTGCTATTTATGATTGTTATTCCTGACCTAACCCTAGACCAAAATAAGGGCCTCTGTATAAGATTTCCTCAAGGTATCATATGCCTTAATTGGGCTTAAGATGAGTAAGTTAGGCC
This sequence comes from Sophora flavescens, assembly GCA_030762895.1. NCBI lineage: Eukaryota > Viridiplantae > Streptophyta > Magnoliopsida > Fabales > Fabaceae > Sophora > Sophora flavescens. Next base: position 10,445 of record JAUPTC010001530.1, read on the forward strand.
AATTTAAGTGAAGGAACATCATGGACTGTGCACTAATCAGCACCAGAGAACATGGGACCCAATTTAGCCTTGATTTTGGCCTAATTTGACAATTCTTGTGAAACCTGAAATTGTAGGTCTCTTCCTTATCCTTCTAGGGACAGCAAGATCACCAAAATCCGATATCTGTAGCCCTAGTTATGCTCTGTACAAGGCAACAAGGTCAGGATGAGTGAAAAATCCGAAAATTAACAATTTATAGCAATTTAGCCAATTAAGCCCAATAATGTAAAAGCCAAAACAACGATTGTAAAAGTTGTCTAATTTCCGTCTCCCTCTAGCTTATGCAACTGTAAACTGCTATTTATGCTTATTAATCATGACCTAACCGTAGACCAAATTAAGGGCCTCTGAATAAGCATTCTAACAAGGTATCATATGCCTTAATTGGGCTTTAGATGAGTAAGTTATGCCCATTTAAGTGAAGGAACATCATGGACTGCGCATTGATCCGGACCAGAGAACTCGGCACCCAATTTAGTCATGATTTTGGCCTAATTTAACATATCTTGGTCAACCTGAAATTGTAGGTCTCTTCCTTATCCTTCTAGGGACAACAAGATCACCAAAATCCAATATTTGTAGCTCTAGTTATGCTCTGCGCAAGGCAACAAGGTCAGGATGAGTGAAAAATCCGAAAATTAATATTGTTTAGCAATTAAGCCCAATAATGTAAAAGTAAAAACAACGATTGTAAAAGTTGTCTAATTTCCGTCCCTCTCTGGCTTGAGCGGCTGTAAACTGCTATTTATTCTTATTAATCTTAACCTAACCCTAGACCAAATTAAGGGCCTCTGAATAAGTTTTCCAACAAGGTATCATATGCCTTAATTGGGCTTAAGATGAGTAAGTTAGGCCCGTGTAGGTGAAGGAACATCATGGTCTGCGCACTGATCCGCACCAGAGAACTTGAGACCCAATTTAGCCTTGATTTTGGCCTAATTTGACAATTCTTGTGAAACCTGAAATTGTAGGTCTCTTCCTTATCCTTCTAGGGACATCAAGATCACCAAAATCCGATATCTGTAGCTCTAGTTATGCTCTGCGCATGGCAACAAGGCCAGGATGAGTGAAAAATCCGAAAATTAACAATGTTTAGCAATTAAGCCCAATGATGTCAAAGCAAAAACAATAAAAGTTGTCTAATTTCCGTCTCTCTCTGGCTTGTGCGGCTGTAAACTGCTATTTATGCTTATTAATCCTGACCTAACCCTAGATGTTAAGCCTCTAGCTCATCTATTTTCCAGCTAGAAAGGGGGTAGATTTTGTGCCTAATTGGGCGAGTCAACCTCGCTAATCTCCCAAATTGGGCTTGTTTTGTTCCTAAGTTAGAATTTGATTCGTTTAATGCATTTTTAGTAGTTTTTGGTTTATTTTGAGCAGAATTACGCTTTTCGTTTCCTTTTGTTGTTTCAGATTAAAAGTGAAGCTTTTAGAGTCAAGGAAAATGAAGATAACAATGGAAAAGCAATGCTGGAAGTTTCGCCTCGCGAAACAGGATCTCGCCGCGCGAGCCTGAAGACCAGCCTGAACAGCAACAGTCACCCTTTGTGTCTCGCCTCGCGAATCACCATCTCGCCCCGCGAGCCTGATGGCCTGACTATGCCAGAGATGTCACCCTCTCTGTCTCACCTCGCGAATCACCATCTCGCCTTGTGAGTATTCAAATCAAGATGGAGCCAAAACCGAATTTCGCCTCGCGAGAGCTTGCTCGCCCCGCGAGCGTGCGCGACCCAGAACCTCTATTTATAGGCTGTTTTAGGGCAGATTAGATACTTTTTTGTTCACCACTTGTTTTAGATCGTTTTTGAGAGACGAATCCTTATTCTCTGGAGTTGCGTCTCCCTATGTTCTTTTCCTATTTTACAATTATGATGAACTCCAATTGTTTGTGCGTTGTTACAAGCAAGAGGAACTAATTCCCTTGTCTAAGGGATCAATGAAACCACCCATGACGGTGTAGCGTTCAATGTGAAGTATGTTTCCTTCCTTTACCTCAATTCATGTTTTCCAATTCTGAATTTATTGTGTTGATCATAAGCATGCATGATTGACTAGTTAACGTGATGAGGCTTGATAGGCAATTCACGTTTAGAACTTGAATTGGGATCACTGATTGAATATTGCACGAGAGTGAGTAGGAGATCAGTGCAACCTTATAGGGAACAAGATTTAATAGAGTTTGATGATTGGGTTATAAGACCGTAGCAAGTAATTAACTCAATCGTTGAATACGTCCTATTGAGCACGATAGTGTCATTAGGAGAATTTGGGGGTCTTGGTTGACATTGCAATTGAACTTAGGGAGGGGATCATCATCACTTGGGTGCTATGCATGATTGGATAGGTGGATTTGTGACCTTAGATGTTTAATCCATATTTTAATTCTTATCTTATCTTATCGCTACCTACTTTATCTCTAATTGATTTGTTGCTTTAAATTGCTATCCTATTTCCTCTCTCTTCTCAACCACTTACTTTTACTTGGTCAAACGTATCGAATTTCTTGCAAATTGGTAGAATTGGTAGCCCAATCCCTGTGTCCGACCTCGGTAATTACTTACCGTGTTTATTACTTACGACGACCCGGTACACTTGCCGGTGACTCAACAAGATTTTGGCGCCGTTGCCGGGGATTGGCACAACCAATTTTCCTAATTTTTGGGAAGTTTGATTATTTGGTTAAGCTATTTTTATTTTTATTCTCTGTTATTTATTTACTATTATTTCTCTCTACTTCTTTGATTCCACTTGGTCTTGCCTAGTTTTTGTATGCGAGGTACCCTTTCACAAGATGACTTGCTATTTGATTCGGAGATCACCAAGACCGAGAAGCGATTAAGGAAAGAAGCCAGAGAACAAAAGAGGCTTCAAGCAATTAATTTTGAGGGGATGACCGAAGCAAACCCTCCTCCTTACAAGCCTCTCTTCGAGTACAATCTACTCAATTTGGATGATTGTGCTTCTTCTATCGTGAGGGGCAACCTCAATACAGATTCCTTCAGAGTGGAAGGATGTGTCACAGCCCATATCCGTGAGAATCAATTTGATGGGAGTGGCAAACAAGACCCTCATAGAAACATCACTCGCTTCCTTGAAGCTTGTGACTTGCAGAAGACAAGAGGAGTTTCTCAAGATGAGTTTCGCTTGCAGCTATTCCCTCTCTCTCTTAGGGGTACTGCTCGCGATTGGTTTGACAGCTTGGATCGCAACAGTATCACAACATGGGAGCAATTGGCCCAAAAGTTCCTCACTAAATATTTTCCTCCTCAGAAAGCGGCACAAGCAAGAGTAGCCATCACATCTTTCAGGCAGACAGAAGATGAATCTTATAATGAAGCTTGGGAGAGGTATAATGTGCTCTTGAGAAGATGTCCTTTGGCCTTCTTTGACCTGGTCTCCAAGGTTCAACATTTCTTTAGCGGGTTAAGGGGGCGCTACCAGATGAATTGTGATGCCGCAGCGGGCGGTTCTTTTTATTATTTATCAGCTGAGGATGGATGGGCGTTATTGGAGAAGATGTCGAACAATGATTACAACCGTGGTAGGTAAACCTCAAGTGGAGTCAGTTCTGCAACAATAGAAGCCATTCTAGAGCAAAATAAACTGTTGAAGATGCAAAATGCGGCATTGTCTGGGAACAAAAAGGTTAATGTGATACACGAAGGAATGCCTCCGGGTTGTGATAATTGTAATGGAGATCATGACATTCAGAGTTGTCCGTTCAACTTCTCTCAAGAACATGTGGACTCATGCCACAATTTCTATGACAGCGTGCCCCAGAACAACTATCAGAGGAACAGACAGAATGATTACAGTCAGAATCATAATAGGGGTTATATGAGGAGAGACCATCCGGGTTTCGCTTGGAGTAATGCTAGTGGTGGTCTAGTCGGGCAACAACAACCTCAATAGAATCAGAGGCCAAACTATGGAATCCATCAACGTAATACTCAGCAGGCTCTTCTAGGACCTAATCAACTGCAAACAACAGATGGTGGAAGGCAACCTTGGGAGTTGGCTATAGAAAAGACGAAAGCGGCAATTGAGAATTTGTCAATCAATACAAGCACAGCCATTGACAAGTTGGCAACTCATACAGGGTCGGCAATTCAGAATCTAGAGACGCAGATGACTCAGCTCGCAAGGCAACTAAATGAGCATCTCCCAGGCACTTTCCCAGGTGATACCGAGAACAACCCTAAGAACCAATGCAATGTCGTAGCAACTAGAAGCGGTAGGGTGTTGGGATCTAACAGGGGTGCAACTAGTTCTCAGGAAGATGAGGCCTTGGAACAACCACATGTTGAGGAAGTGCAACCTAAGAAAGATGAGTTGTGATCAACCTCTGGCTCGACTAGTTTTATACTAGTAATACCATGGTTTTATTCGAGTTTAATCTCGTTTTCACCCAAATTTGGATTTAATTATCCTCAAGCAACATTTTGAGTCTCTTAAGTAGTTTTAGGGTATTTTAGTTGATTTTGAGTCAAATAAAGCATTTACTGCTATTTCTTGTTTTGAGGTTAATAAGGAGAGCAAAAAGGGAAGGACACCTGAAGCAGAAGCCATCACGCCCAGGCCGTGACACAGGTCACGGCCGTGATGAGCTACCCATGAAAGTCAGAAAGGATCACGGCCCAGCCGTGATAAGCATCACGGGTGTGATGAGAGGATCATGAAAGTCAGAAAGCATCACGGCCCAGCCGTGACACCCATCACGGGCGTGATGAGGAGACCCAGGAAGTCAGAATTGATCACGGTCGTGACGGACCAGAATTTGAATGCGCGCCCTTGGCAGAATTGGTCACGGCCTGACCGTGATGGCCATCACGGCCGTGACGCGCGGCCACTCTATAAAATAGGAGCGCAGCAGACACAGAGGAGATCAAAATTTTCATTGTTTACATTATATTTTTAGGGTTTTTGTTATGTCTTTGATGGAGAACTGATCCCCAGAGATTAATCTGCTGTAATCGATCTCCACCGACACTTGAGGTTCTGTAATTCCCGGATCAATTTGCTTCTTCCTTTCAATACTATCCTATATGTTCTGTTTTCTTAATTCAGGATTGTATAGAATAAGTGTTGATTTATTTCGATGATTCTATGTTCCTATATATAATCATGTTTGCTTAATTCTCGAGAGCTTCACCCCGTTTACTTAATTCGGGAATTAGGAACATATATCTCGTAGTGTCAATTTCGCTTGTTAATTGTTGCTACAATCGAAAAGGGATTAGAATCCGCTTAGGGCTTGGAATTTATATGAATCAATGATAGTTGGAAACCGAAAGCAGTAGATTAATCGTTTTTAGCTTGTTGATTATCACTTAATTGCTCTGTTTTCTGCTCTGCTTTCTTAATCAATCATTCAACTTCAACCCCCCCCCCCCCCCCCCCAAACTGATTTCGAGGTTAATAACAATACAAGAGTCCTTGAGAGACGATACTCGAGTTGTCGTACACTGACTACACTTTTCAAACCACTCGCTTTTTGACCTGTGTGTGACAGCGTGTCAAAATTGGCGCCGTTGCCGGGGACTCTTGTTGTTATTAACGGATTTGGTGATTAATTTCTGAATTAGTTCTGGCTACTAGGTCTGGTTGTTCTGACTTGTTTGAATTTGATCCTGAAATTGAAAGAACTTTGCACACACGCCGTAGAGCAATTCAGGCTAGCACTAGTTCACCAACCAGTAGCGATTCTGATTCTGTACTTGCTTTTGATAACATGGCTGATCAAAGAACATTGAGACAACTTGCTGCTCCTGATGTTAATTATAATCGTTTATGTACTGAGTATGCTGATGTTGTTGCTCCTTTTGAGTTAAAATCTGGTTTAATACACTTGTTGCCAAGGTTTAGTGGTTTTGCAGGTGAGGATCCGCACAAGGATCTGAAGGAATTCCAGGTTGTTTGCTCTACACCCTTGAGACCGTAAGGAATAACAGAAGACCATATCAAGCTGAGAGCCTTCCCATTCTCGCTTCAAGGTGCTGCGAAGGATTGGTTATATTACCTTGAACCGAATTATGTTACAACCTGGAATGATTTGAAGAAGGTCTTCCTAGAGAGATACTTCCATGCCTCTAGAGCTGCATCAATCAGGAAGGAGATATGTGGTATTAGACAGGGCAATGAATCATTGACTGAATATTGGGAGAGATTCAAGAAGTTGGTATCTAGTTGCCCTCAACACCAGATTTCCGAGCAGCTCCTTATTCAGTACTTTTATGAGGGGTTGCTACCGATGGATAGAAATATTTTGGATGCTGCTAGCGGGGGAGCACTTGTTGATAAGACTCCAGCTGCTGCCAAGCAATTGATTGAAAACATGTCACTCAACTCCCAGCAGTTCACAACCAGAAACAACTTTGTCGAGACAAGGGGTGTGAATGAGATCCATGGCTCTTCTTCCAACAAGGCCCTTGAAACCAGAATTGATGAGCTTACTTCTCTAGTGAAACAGTTGGCAGTGGATAAGGTTCAAACAGCAAGGTTGTGTGGTATTTGCACTTCTCCTGAGCACCTGACCGATGCATGTCCCATTCTAAAAGATGAGTCAGTCACTGATTTGCCTCAAGCATATGCAGTCAATATTTACAATCAAGGCAACAATCAGAATAGGTACAACATTCCTGACCTCTCCACTAATAAGTACCACCCCAACTGGAGAAACCATCTGAACCTTCGGTATGGGAACTCATCTGCACAACAGAAACAACCAATGTTACCGCTGGCACCACCACATAATTCTCCCCGAGTGATCACCTTTGCACCTTCTGGACCTTCACTAGAGGACCTTGTCAAGCAATTGGCTGCAAATAATCTCCAGTTTTAGCAGCGAATGGATGCTAGTATTCGTACTTTGCAGACACAGACTGGACAGCTTGCCACTTCGATGAATCCCATGCAGCAAGCTCAAGGATCGAACCAACTACCTGCACAAACAGTGGTGAATCCTAATGCTCCAAATCCTAATGTGAGTGCAATTTCTTTGAGATCCGGGAAAGTTGTAGAGGCAGCCCCTGAAAAAGATAAAAGAAACTGTTGAGGTAACACCCGAACCTTCACATTGTTGTTGAGGCTGAAAAAGAGTATGTGCCACCGAGTACTGAAAAATAAAAGGATTGATGGGGAAGACAAAGAGAGAGAGATTCTGAATGTGTTCAGAAAGGTGGCAGTGAACATTCTGCTTCTTGATGTGATTAAGTAGGTTCCGAGATATGCGAAGTTTCTGAAGGATTTGTGCACACACAAGAGGAGGTTGAAGAGTCCTTGAGAGAGTCAATTTGGGGCGAAATGTTTCATCCCTCATTCAACCTAAGCCTGCGCCTGAAAAGGTTACTGTCTCGGCCCTCACTCAGGCAATACAACAGAAATGCAAGTATCCGGGAACTTTTGCTATTCCATGCACCATTGGGGACAGTAAATTCGACAATTGCATGTTGGATTTAGGAGCTTCTATTAATGTCATGCCCACTTCTGTCTTCAACAATCTTGATCTTGGTCCTTTGCAGCATACAGGTCTCACTATTCAGTTGGCAAATAGGACCAATGCTCGCCCCATTGGAGTGGTAGAAGATGTGCTGGTACAAGTTAATGACTTGATTTTCCCTGCTGATTTTTAGATCCTGGACATGGCAGGGGAAACAAATTCAAGCAGATCACCAATCATTCTGGGAAGACCGTTCATGAAAACGGCGAAGACAAAGATTGATGTTGATGATGGAACCATGTCCATGGAATTTGGTGACATTGTGGCGAAATTCAACATTTTCGATGCTATGAAGCATCCCTTGGAAGAGCACTCTGTCTTTCAAATAGAGTTGCTCTCTGAAATTGTTGATGACACTTATGATGACTTGGTTGCTGATTTCCCATCTATTTCTGGTTTTGATGATGTTTATTCATGTTCTGATTGTACTAGCACTGACCTCAGGCTGCTTGTACTGAGATTGATGCTACCTTGCAGGGTGACAGTGTAAGTGAAGCTGTTTGTTTAGCTGAAGTTCTTGACAGCACGACTGCCCCAAACATACCATCTATTGCGCAGCCACCCTCCCTATAGCTTAAGCCACTTCCTGGAAATTTGAAATATGCTTATTTGGAGAGGAATGAAAAACTTCCGGTCATAATTTCCTCTAGCCTTGATGCTGACCAGGAAACTAAGCTCTTGGAGGTTTTGAAGAAGCATAAGAAGGCTATTGGGTGGACCTTGGCTGACATACCAGGTATTAGCCCCTCCAGGTGTATGCATAGGATTTTGTTGGAGGATGGGACTAAAACAGTTAGGCAGCCCCAAAGGCGGCTCAATCCCTTGATTCTTGATGTTGTGAAGAAGGAGGTAACAAAACTCTTGCATGCGGGTATCATATACCCTATCTCCGACAAGAATTGGGTGAGCCCAAAGGCAAGTTGTGCCTAAGAAATCTGGACTCACAAGTGGTGAAAAATGAAAATGATGAACTTGTACCCACTAGAGTTCAGAATAGCTGGAGAGTTTGCATTGATTACAGGAGATTGAACCAGGCTACTAGAAAGGATCACTTTCCTTTGCCGTTCATCGATTAGATGCTTGAACGACTAGCCGGCAAATCACACTATTGCTTTCTTGATGGTTTTTCAGGTTACTTCCAGATCCACATTGCACCGGAGGATCAAGAGAAGACAACCTTCACGTGCCCTTTCGACACTTTTGCTTACGGGAGGATGCCATTTGGTCTTTGCAATGCCCCGGCACATTCGAGAGATGCATGACTAGTATTTTCACTGAGTATATTGAGAATTACATGGAAGTGTTCATGGATGATTTCACTGTTTATGGTTCCTCATTTGATGCATGCTTGCATTGTTTGAATCTGGTTTTGGAAAGATGTATTGAAACTGACCTTCTTTTAAACTATGAAAAATGCCATTTTATGGTTGAATAGGGGATTGTTTTGGGGCATATTATTTCTAAAAAGGGTATTTCAATAGATCCTGCTAAGATTGATGTGATTTCTACACTGCCTTACCCATCTTGCGTTCGCGAGATTCGTTCTTTTCTTGGTCATGCAGGTTTTCACAGGGGCTTCATAAAGGATTTCAGCAAGATAGCTCTCCCTCTGTCAAACTTGTTGAAAAATGATGCCATTTTCAACTTTGATGACAACTGCAAGAAGGCATTTGATTTCTTGAAAACGGCATTGACCTCTACTCCCATCATCCAGCATCCTGACTGGACCCTCCCTTTTGAGATTATGTGCGATGCCTCTAACTATGCTGTGGGGGCGGTCCTGGCACAAAGGGTGGGAAGGGCTGCCCATGTGATTTATTATGCTTCTAGAACTTTAGATGTTGCACAGGCTAATTACACCACTAGTGAAAATGAACTTCTAGCTATTGTTTTTGCTCTTGATAAATTTAGATCATATTTGCTAGGTTCCAAGGTTGTTGTTTTTCTTGACGTGCAGCTTTAAAGTACTTGTTGAAGAAACCAGAAGCAAAACCGAGATTGATTCGGTGGATGTTGTTGCTCCAAGAGTTTAGTGTGGAGATTAAAGATAAGAGTGGAGCTGAGAATTTAGTAGCTGATCACTTGAGCAGAATAGAGAGGGATGAGGATCCTTTCCCCATTCAGGATGACTTTCTTGATGAGCAACTCTTACAGTTACATGGGGTAACTCCTTGGTTTGCTGATATTGTTAACTATCTTGTTGCATGTGTTTTTCTGACAGGTGCAACTAGATCAAAAATTCACAAACTCAAGAGTGATGCCAAATATTATGTTTGGTATGATCCATATTTTTGAAATTTAGCGGTGATCGGGTGAATTAGGAGATGTGTCCCCGATTATGAGATTGAGTCTATTTTGTACTTTTCTTATGCTTCTCAAGTAGGGGACACTTTGGGCCACAAAGGACTACAAGAAAAGTCCTGATTCAGGTTTTCTTGGCCCACCATTTTGAGGATGCTTATGAGGTTTACCACACTTGTAGAGAGTGTCGGACAGACGGTACAGCCATCACTCGTAAGAGTGAAATGCCTCAGTAACCTATGCTTTTCTGTGAGGTGTTTGATGTGTGGGGAATTGACTTTATGGATCCTTTCCCTGCATCTTTGGGTTTTCTCTATATTCTGCTTGCTGTCGATTATGTTTCAAAGTGGGTGGAAGCTATCCCCACTAGGACTAATGATTCTAGAGTTGTTGTAAATTTTGTCAGGTCCAATATCTTCTGCAGGTTCGAAATACCTCGGGCTATAATAAGTGACCAAGGCACTCATTTCTGCAACCGCACCATGGAAGCTTTACTCCGGAAGTATGGAGTTGTGCACAGGGTCTCCACTGCATATCATTCCCAGACTAATGGGCAAGCTGAGATCTCAAACAGAGAGATCAAATAGATCTTAGAGAAGGTGGTGCAGCCAAATAGGAAGGATTGGAGCCGCCGTCTAGAAGACGCACTTTGGGCTCAAAGAACCACTTTCAAGACACCAATAGGATGTCTCCCTATAGACTTGTGTTCGGTAAGGCATGCCACCTTCTGTAGAGATTGAGCACCGTGCTTATTAGGCGGTGTCGGTAGTAATTTGGAAATCGCAGAGCAGGCATTGAAAGGAAACTCCAATTACAGCAGCTTGAAGAGCTTAGGCTAGAAGCCTATGAAAGCTCTCGAATCTACAAAGAGAAACTAAGCACTTCCATGATCAGATGATTTCTTGGAAGGAATTCTCTGTGGGCTAACAGGTTTTATTGTTTAACTCTCACCTGAAAGTGATGGCTGGGAAACTTCGATCCAATTGGATTGGCCCATTTGTTGTCACTAATGTTTTCCCTCATGGTGCAGTAGAAATAAAAAGTGCAGGTAGCAACAAGGTCTTTAAGGTTAATGGGCAGCGCTTGAAGCTATTCCATGAGAGCTCGGTGCCTGAAGATGCAATTGTTGAGGAGCTCTCCTTGGGAGAGCCCACCTACACTACAACTTGATCAGGGAGCACCTTCTCCTTTGCCTCACTCTTGTTTTATATCTATGTTCTTTCATTGAGGACAATGTATGTCTTAAGTGTGGGGGAGGGAACTACTTGTTTTGTTTTTGTTTTGTTTTCCTTGTTTGTGTTGCTTTGAGTCGTATGTGTGTTGAGTCTTGTGTCGGTGAGCTTGATGGATTTTAATTAACTTTTGTATAGATGAATTGCATGATATGTGTTGACTGTGATGATTTCACCCTAGGTTTTAGAATTGAAAAATTGATCCCCATGTGAAAAATTGAAAATTGAACTTTGAGATATTTTGTTGTGATTGTATGATTTATGATAAGTTTGGGGTGAAGGGATGCATACACTAGGGACAGAATCTCGGTCAAACAATTTGCGAAAAATGTCCAGGTGAGGATTTGAGCCTCCAACATGTTTTTAATTGTGTGAATCAATTTTGAGTTGCACTTTCCGAATTTGCTTGAATCTCTTCTTCATGGTTTGCATGTTTATGTTCTTGCATCAAATGATTTAGGCAATTTTCTTTGAATTAACTACTTGGCCTAAAAAGAACCATCCCTAATGCATATTCCCTAGTTAGCCACATTGAGCCTAATAAGACTATTGTTTCTTGATGACCTTATGTTATAAACCGAAAATCCGGAAAAACCATGTTAACCCGATCTTAGGATTAGGAGAGCATGGAAGCTTAGCAAGACAAGGGTTGCAAGAAAGTAAGTTTGGGGTGGCTGCAAGGTTTGATATGTGATTCTGGGTTGAGAAAAAGAAAAAAAATAAAGGTTGGAGCCAAAGGCAGAGAAAAAAAAGAGAAAAGAACAAATTGTCAAAAAAGGGTATTGGAAGAAAAAGCACCGTAGTCACCCCAGAGGCAAAAAAGGAAAAATGGAAAAAGGAATTTGAGTGGAAGTTCAATGTGTCAAAATGCTCGTGCTCTTTTAGTTCCTAGGGACTTAAGCCTAGTACCTTTGAATATCCTACCTTTAGCCAGGCCCCATTACAACCCATAAAAGACCTTTTGATGTTGCATGCATGTTTTCGTGGGAACCTTGTTTGAGATGAAAATCAAATTCATGGGAAGTGCTCGAAATATGAAATTGAGTGAAAAGTTGATAGCCTAGACAAATTGAGCGAATGGGTGAAATATTACATGCCCTTGTGAGGAAGGCAATTGTTTGAGATTAGTGATCTCCCTTTGTGTGTAACTTGGATCCACTTGCTTAGATTACTGATTGTATGAATGATGGAATTCTCAATTGTTTAAAGTAAATGAATGTGGGGGTTACTTTGTTGAAAAGGGGGGGAAAACATCGAAGAAAAACTGTTTTGTTAAGATTGCATGAAATTTGTGTGAAATTGATTGAATCCTTTAAGCTTGCCAAGTTTGAGTCTTTTGGAGTTTTAGTTTGGTTGGGGACAAGCAAAGTTTAAGTTTGGGGTATTTTGATCAGCCTACACATCGACTAGTTTTATACTAGTAAGACCATGGTTTTATTCGAGTTTAATCTCGTTTTCGCCCAAATTTGGATTTAATTGTCCTCAAGCAACGTTTTGAGTCTCTTAAGTAGTTTTAGGGTATTTTAGTTGATTTTGAGTCAAATAAAGCATTTACTGCTATTTCTTGTTTTCAGGTTAATAAGGAGAGCAAAAAGGGAAGGACACCTGAAGCAGAAGCCATCACGCCCAGGCCGTGACACTGGTCACGGCCGTGATTAGCTACCCATGAAAGTCAGAAAGGATCACGGCCCAGCCGTGATAACCATCACGGGCGTGATGAGAAGATCATGAAAATCAGAAAGCATCATGTTGAGTCACCGGCAAGTGTCTTAGGGTTAGTCGTGAAGTAATAAAACACGGTAAGTAATAAGAGGTCGGACACAGGGATTGGACTACCAATTCTACCAATTCGCGAGAAAATTGATACGTTGGTCAAGTAACAGCAAGTGGTTGTGGAGAGGGAGAAAATAGGATCGCAAGTCAAATTGACAAATCAAATAAAGATAAAGTATTAAAATCTGAATTTAAACATCTAAGGTCACAATCCGTCTACCCAATCATGCATAGTACCCAAGTGATGATGATTCCCTCCTAAGTTCAATTACAATGTCAATCAGGACCCCCAAATTCTCCTAATGACACTCTCGTGCTCAATAGGGCGTATTCAACGATTGAGTTAATCACTTACTAGGTCTCATAACCCAATCATCAAACTCTATTAAATCTGGTTCCTATAAGGTTGCACCGATCTCCTATTCACTCTCGCGCAATATTCGATCAATGATCCCGATTCAAGTTCTAAAGCGAATTGCCTACTAACCTATCAAGTTAACAAGTCAATCACGCATGCATATGATCAACGCAATAAATTCAGAATTGGAAAAACATGAATTGAGATAAAGGATAAAATCATACATCACATTGAACTACATCACATTGGTGGTTTCTATATCCCTTAGACAAGGATTAGCTCCTCAGTGTAATAAGACGCAATCACTTGGAATTCATCA
>JAUPTC010001531.1:0-20000 GCA_030762895.1 Sophora flavescens
ATTCTGTAAATTTTTTGTCCCCGATCCCATTTTTATAAGCATCCCTGCAAAAAATAAGGCCAAAATTGGACCTCTAGCTTGGAGAAAAAGAGTATGTCTCCCCAGCAAAAAGGATGTCTTGAGCTGGAAAATCATGAAAAATCGCTCACTTCATGAAATGCCACGAAACTTGGTGGAAGCCGTGGGAATATTATAAGTATGGTTCCTGCCAAAAATTAGCTCAAAATTCGATGGCTAGACCCATTTTCCATATTAATGGGAATTGTTTCGGTTTTCCAATTTGAAAATTGATAAAAACAATGGTAAGGTGAAAAATTCTTTAAATTTTTTGTCCCCTAGCTCCCATTTTCATAAGCATCCCTGCAAAAAATAAGGCCAAAATTCGACCTCTAGCTTGGAAAAAAAGAGTATGTCTCCCCAGCAAAAAGGATATCTTGTGCTGGAAAATCATGAAAAAGCACCGCCTTCATGAAATGCAATGAAACTAGGTGTAAACCTTGGGAATATTATAAGTATGGTTCCTAAAAAAAATCAGCTCAAAATTCGATGGCTAGACTCATTTTCCATTTTTTGGGAATTGTTTCGGTTTTCCACTATGAAAATTGATTAAAAAAAATGGTAAGGTGAAAAATTCTGTAAATTTTACGTCCCCTAGCTCCCATTTTTATAAGCATGCATGCAAAAAATAAGGCCCAAATTCGACCTCTAGCTGGAAAAAAAGAGTATGTCTCCCCAACAAAAAGGATGTCTTGTGCTGGAAAATCATGAAACATCACCACCTTCATGAAATGCAACGAAACTTGGTGGAAACCTTGGGAATATTATAAGTATGGTGCCTGCAAAAAATCAGCTCAAAATTCGATGGCTAGACCTATTTTCCATTTTTGGGGAATTGTTTCAGTTTTCCACTTTGAAAATTGATAAAAAAAAATGGTAAGGTGAAAAATTCTGTAAATTTTTTGTCACCTATATCCCATTTTTATAAGCATTCTTGCAAAAAATAAGGCCAAAATTCGACCTCTAGCTTGGAAAAAAAGAGTATGTCTCCCCAGTAAAAAAGATGTCTTGTGCTCGAAAATTATGAAAACTCACCACCTTCATGAAATGCAATGAAACTTGGTGGAAACCTTGGGAATATTATAAGTATGGTGTCTACAAAAAATCAGCTCAAAATTCGATGGCTAGACCCATTTTTCATTTTTTGGGGATTGTTTCGGTTTTCCACTTTGAAAATTGAAAAACAAAATGGTAAGGTGAAAAATTCTGTAAATTTTTCTTCCCCTATCACCCATTTTCATAAGCATCCCTGCAAAAAATTAGGCCAAAATTCGACCTCTAGCTTGTAAAAAAAGAGTATGTCTCCCCAGCAAAAAGGATGTCTTGTGCTGGAAAATCATGAAAAATCGTTAACTTCATGAAATGCCACGAAACTTGGTGGAAACCTTGGGAATATTATAAGTATGGTGCCTGCAAAAAATCAGCTCAAAATTCGATGGCTAGACCCATTTTCCATTTTATGGGAATTGTTCGGTTTTCCACTTTGAAAATTGATAAAAAAAAATGGTATGGTGAAAAATTCTGTAAATTTTTCTTCCCCTAGATCCTATTTGTATAATCTTCCCTGCAAAAAATAACGTCAAAATTCGACCCCTAGCTTGGAAAAAAAGAGTATGTCTCCCCAGCAAAAAGGATGTCTTGTGCTGAAAAAACATGAAAAATCGCAATCTTCTTGAAATGCCAGAAAACTTGGTGGAAACCTTGGGAATATTATAAGTATGGTGCCTCCAAAAAATCAGCTTAAAATTCGATGGCTAGACCCATTTTCCATTTTTTGGGAATTGTTTCGGTTTTCCACTTTGAAAATTGATAAAAAAAATGGTAAGGTGAAAAATTATGTAAATTTTTTGTCCCCTAACTCCCAATTTTATAAGCATCCCTGCAAAAAATAATGCCAAAATTCGACCTCAGGCTTGGAAAAAAAGAGTATGTCTCCGCAGCAAAAAGGATGTCTTGTGCTGGAAAATCATGAAAAATCGCTAACTTCATGAAAAGCCACGAAATTTGGTGGAAACTGTGGGAATATTATAAGTATGGTGCCTGCAAAAAATCAGCTCAAAATTCGATGGCTAGACCCATTTTCCATTTTATGGGAATTGTTCGGTTTTCCACTTTGAAAATTGATAAAAAAATGGTATGGTGAAAAATTCTGTAAATTTTTCTTCCCCTAGCTCCTATTTGTAAAGCATCCCTGCAAAAAATAAGGCCAAAATTCGACCTCTAGCTTGGAAAAAAAGAGTATGTCTCCCCAACAAAAAGGATGTCTTGTGCTGGAAAATCATGAAAAATTACCACCTTCATGAAATGCAACGAAACTTGGTGGAAACCTTGGGAATATTATAAGTATGGTGCCTGCAAAAGATCAGCTCAAAATTTGATGGCTAGACCCATTTTCCAATTTTTGGGGATTGTTTCGGTTTTCCACTTTGAAAATTGATAAAAACAAATGGTAAGGTGAAAAATTCTGTAAATTTTTTGTCCCCTATCTCCCATTTTTATAAGCATCCCTGCAAAAAAATAAGGCCAAAATTCGACCTCTAGCTTGGAAAAAAAGAGTATGTCTCCCCAGCAAAAAGGATGTCTTGAGCTGGAAAATCATGAAAAATCGCTCACTTCATGAAATGCCACGAAACTTGGTGGAAGCCGTGGGAATATTATAAGTATGGTGCCTGCAAAAAATCAGCTCAAAATTCGATGGCTAGACCCATTTTCCATTTTTTGGGGATTGTTTCGGTTTTCCACTTTGAAAATTGATAAAACAAATGGTAAGGTTAAAAATTCTGTAAATTTTTCGTCCCCTATCTCCCATTTTTATAAGCATCCCTGCAAAAAATAAGGCCAAAATTCGACCTCTAGATTGGAAAAAAAGAGTATGTCTCCCCAGCAAAAAGGATGTCTTGTACTGGAAAATCATGAAAAATCACTAACTTCATAAAATGCCACGAAACTTTGTGGAAACCTTGGGAATATTATAAGTATGGTGCCTGCAAAAACTCAGCTCAAAATTCGATGGCTAGACCCATTTTCCATTTTTTGGGAATTGTTTCGGATTTGCACTTTGAAAATTGATAAAAAAAATGGTAAGGTGAAAAATTCTGTAAATTTTTCTTCCCCTAGATCCTATTTGTATAAGCATCCCTGCAAAAAAGAAGGCCAAAATTCGACCTCTAGCTTGGAAAAACAGAGTATGTCTCCCCAGCAAAAAGGATGTCTTGTGCTGGAAAATCATGAAAAATCACCATCTTCATTAAATGCCACGAAACTTGGTGGAAACCTTGGGAATATTATAAGTATGGTGCCTCCAAAAAAGCAGCTCAAAATTCGATGGCTAGACCCATTTTCCATTTTTTGGGAATTGTTTCGGTTTTCCTCTTTGAAAATTGATAAAATAAAATGGTCATGTGAAAAATTCTGTAAATTTTTTGTCCCCTATCTCCCATTTTTATAAGCATCCCTGCAAAAAATAAGGCCAAAATTCGACCTCTAGCTTGGAAAAAAAGAGTATGTCTCCCCAGCAAAAAGGATGTCTTGTGTTGGAAAATCATGAAAAATCGCTACCTTCATGAAATGCCACGAAACTTGGTGAAAACCTTGGGAATATTATAAGTATGGTGCCTGCAAAAAATCAGCTCAAAATTCGATGGCTAGACCCATTTTCCATTTTATGGGAATTGTTTCGGTTTTCCACTTTGAAAATTGATAAAAAAAATTGTATGGTCAAAAATTCTGTAAATTTTTCTTCCACTAGCTCCTATTTGTATAAGCATCCCTGCAAAAAATAAGCCCAAAATTCGACCTCTAGCTTGGAAAAAAATAGTATGTCTCCCCAGCAAAAAGGATGTCTTGTGCTGGAAAATCATGAAAAATCACCACCTTCATGAAATGCAACGAAACTTGGTGGAAACCTTGGGAATATTATAAGTATGGAGCCTGCAAAAAATCAGCTCAAAATTCGATGGCTAGACCCATTTTCCATTTTTTGTGGATTGTTTCGGTTTTCCACTTTGAAAATTGATAAAAACAAATGGTAAGGTGAAAATTTCTGTAAATTTTTCTTCCCCTATCTCCCATTTTTATAAGCATCCCTTCAAAAAATAAGGCCAAAATTCGACCTCTAGCTTGGAAAAAAAGAGTATGTCTCCCCAGCAAAAAGAATGTCTTGTGTTGGAAAATCATGAAAAATCACCACCTTCATGAAATGTCACGAAACTTTTTGGAAACCTTGGGAATATTATAAGTATGGTGCGTACAAAAAATCAGCTCAAAATTCGATGGCTAGACCCATTTTCCATTTTATGGGAATTGTTTCGGTTTTCCACTATGAAAATTGATAAAAAAAATGGTAAGGTGAAAAATTCTTTAAATTTTACGTCCCCTAGCTCCCATTTTTATAAGCGTCCCTGCAAAAAATAAGGCCCAAATTCGACCTCTAGCTGGAAAAAAAAAGTATGTCTCCCCAGCAAAAATGATGTCTTGTGCTTGAAAATCATGAAACATCACCACCTTCATGAAATGCAACGAAACTTGGTGGAAACCTTGGGAATATTATAAGTATGGTTCCTGCAAAAAATCAGCTCAAAATTCGATGGGTAGACCCATTTTCCATTTTTTGGGAATTGTTTCAGTTTTCCACTTTGAAAATTGATAAAACAAAAATGGTAAGGTGAAAATTTCTGTAAATTGTCCCCTAGATCCCATTTTTATAAGCATTCCTGCAAAAAATAAGGCCAAAATTCGACCTCTAGCTTGGAAAAAAAGAGTATGTCTCCCCAGCAAAAAGGATGTCTTGTGCTGGAAAATCATGAAAAATCACCACCTTCATGAAATGCCACGAAACTTGGTGGAAACCTTGGGAAATTATAAGTATGGTGCCTGCAAAAAATCAGCTCAAAATTCGATGGGTAGACCCATTTTCCATTTTTTGGGAATTGTTTCGGTTTTCCACTAAGAAAATTGATAAAACAAAAATGGTAAGGTGAGAAATTATGTAAATTTTACGTCCCCTAGCTCCCATTTTAATAAGCATCCCTGTAAAAAATAAGGCCAAAATTCGACCACTAGCTGGAAAAAAAAGAGTATGTCTCCCAAGCAAAAAAGGATGTCTTGTGCTCGAAAATCATGAAAAATTACCACCTTCATAAAATGCCAAGAAACTTGGTGGAAACCTTGGTAATATTATAAGTATGGTGCCTGTAAAAAATCAGCTCAAAATTCGATTGCTAGACCCATTTTCCATTTTTTGGGAATTGTTTCGGTTTTCCACTTTGAAATTTGATAAAAAAAATTGTATGGTAAAAAATTCTGTAAATTTTCTTCCCCTAGCTCCTATTTGTATAAGCATCCCTGGAAAAAATAAGGCCAAAATTCGACCTCTAGCTTGGAAAAAAAGAGTAAGTCTCCCCAGCAAAAAGGATGTCTTGTGCTAGAAAATCGTGAAAAATCGCTAACTTCATGAAATGCCACGAAACTTGGTGGAAACTGTGGGAATATTATAAGTATAGTGCCTGCAAAAAAACAGCTCAAAATTCGATGGCTAGACCCATTTTCCATTTTATGGGAATTGTTTCGGTTTTCCACTTTGAAAATTGATAAAAAAATGGTATGGTGAAAAATTATGTAAACTTTTTTTTCCCTAGCTCCTATTTGTATAAGCATCCCTGCAAAAAATAAGGCCAAAATTAGACCTCTAGCTTGGAAAAAAAAGTATGTCTCCCCAGCAAAAAGGATGTCTTGTGCTGGAAAATCATGAAAAATCACAACCTTCATGAAATGCAAAGAAACTTGGTGGAAACCTTGGGAATATTATAAGTATGGTTCCTGCAAAAAATCAGCTCAAAATTAGATGGCTAGACCAATTTTCCATTTATTGGGGATTGTTTCGGTTTTCCACTTTGAAAATTGATAAAAACAAATGGTAAGGTGAAAAATTCTGTAAATTTTTTGTCCCCTATCTCCCATTTTTATAAGCATCCCTGCAATAAATAAGGCCAAAATTCGACCTCGAGCTTGGAAAAAATGAGTATGTCTCCCCAGCAAAAATGATATCTTGTGCTGTAAAATCATGAAAAATCACCACCTTCATGAAATGCCACGAAACTTGGTGAAAACCTTGGGAATATTATAAGTATGGTGCCTGCAAAAAATCAGCTCAAAATTCGATGGCTAGACCCATTTTCCATTTTTTGGAAATTGTTTCAGTTTTCCACTTTGAAAATTGATAAAAGAAAAATGGTAAGGTGAAAAATTCTTTAAATTTTTCGTCCCCTAGCTCCCATTTTTATAAGCATCCCTGCATAAAATAAGGCCAAAATTCGACCTCTAGCTTGGAAAAAAAGAGTATGTCTCCCCAGCAAAAAGGATGTATTGTGCTGGAAAATCATGAAAAATCACCACCTTCATGAAATGCCACGAAACTTGGTGGAAACCTTGGGAAATTATAAGTATGGTGCCTGCAAAAAATCAGCTCAAAATTCGATGGCTAGACCCATTTTCCATTTTTTGGATATTGTTTCGGTTTTCCACTATGAAAATTGATAAAACAAAAATGGTAAGGTGAAAAATTCTGTAAATTTTACGTCCCCTAGCTCCCATTTTTATAAGCATCCCTGCAAAAAATAAGGCCAAAATTCGACCTCTAGCTGGAAAAAAAGAGTATGTCTCCCCAGCAAAAAGGATGTCTTGTGCTGGAAAATCATGAAAAATCACCACCTTCATGAAATGCCACGAAACTTGGTGGAAATCTTGGTAATATTATAAGTATGGTGCCTGCAAAAAATCAGCTCAAAATTCGATGGCTAGACCCATTTTCCATTTTTTGGGAATTGTTTCGGTTTTCCACTTTGAAAATTGATAAAAAAAATGGTAAGGTGAAAAATTCTGTAAATTTTTCTTCCCCTAGCTCCTATTTGTATAACAATCCCTGAAAAAAATAAGGCCAAAATTCGACCTCTCGCTTGGAAAAAAAGAGTAAGTCTCCCCAGGAAAAAGGATGTCTTGTGCTGGAAAATCGTGAAAAATCGCTAACTTCATGAAATGCCATGAAACTTGGTGGAAACCGTGGGAATATTATAAGTATGGTGCCTGCAAAAAATCAGCTCAAAATTCGATGGCTAGACCCATTTTCCATTTTATGGGAATTGTTTCGGTTTTCCACTTTGAAAATTGATAAAAAAATGGTAAGGTGAAAAATTCTGTAAACTTTTCTTCCCCTAGCTCCCATTTTTATAAGCATCCCTGCAAAAAATAAGGCCAAAATTCGACCTCTAGCTTGGAAAAAAAGAGTATGTCTCCCCAGCAAAAAGGATGTCTTGTGCTGGAAAATCATGAAAAATCACCACCTTCATGAAATGCAACGAAACTTGGTGGAAACCTTGGGAATATTATAAGTATGGTGCCTGCAAAAAATCAGCTCAAAATTCGATGGCTAGACCAATTTTCCATTTTTTGGGGATTGTTTCGGTTTTCCACTTTGAAAATTGATAAAAGAAAAATGGTAAGGTGAAAAATTCTGTAAATTTTTTGTCCCCTATCTCCCATTTTTATAAGCATCCCTGCAAGAAATAAGGCCAAAATTCGACCTCTAGCTTTGAAAAAAAGAGTATGTCTCCCCAGCAAAAAGGATGTATTGTGTTGGAAAATCATGAAAAATCACCACCTTCACGAAATGCCACGAAACTTGGTGGAAACCTTGGGAAATTATAAGTATGGTGCCTGCAAAAAATCATCTCAAAATTCGATGGCTAGACCCATTTTCCATTTTTTGGGAATTGTTTCGGTTTTCCACTATGAAAATTGATAAAAAAAAATGGTAAGGTGAAAAATTCTGTAAATTTTACGTCCCCAAGCTCCCATTTTTATAAGCATCCCTGCAAAAAATAAGGCCAAAATTCGACCTCTAGCTGGAAAAAAGAGTATGTCTCCCCAGTAAAAAGGATGTCTAGTGCTGAAAAATCATGAAAAATCACCACCTTCATGGAATGCCACGAAACTTGGTGGAAACCTTGGTAATATTATAAGTATGGTACCTGCAAAAAATTAGATCAAAAATGGATGGCTAGATCCATTTTCAATTTTTTGGGAATTGTTTCGGTTTTCCACTTTGAAAATTGATAAAAAAATGGTAAGGTGAAAAATTCTGTAAATTTTTCTTCCCCTAGCTCATATTTGTATAACAATCCCTGAAAAAAATAAGGCCAAAATTCGACCTCTAGCTTGGAAAAAAAAAGTATGTCTACAAAGCAAAAAGGATGTCTTGTGCTGGAAAATCATGAAAAATCACAACCTTCATGAAATGCAACGAAACTTGGTGGAAACCTTGGGAATATTATAAGTATGGTGCCTGCAAAAAATCAGCTCAAAATTCGATGGCTAGACCCATTTTCCATTTTTTGGGAATTGTTTCGGTTTTCCACTATGAAAATTGATAAAACAAAAATGGTAAGGTGAAAAATTCTGTAAATTTTACGTCCCCAAGCTCCCATTTTTATAAGCATCCCTGCAAAAAATAAGGACAAAATTCGACCTCTAGCTGGAAAAAAAGAGTTTGTCTCCCCAATAAAAAGGATGTCTAGTGCTGGAAAATCATGAAAAATCACCACCTTCATGGAATGCCACGAAACTTGGTGGAAACCTTGGTAATATTATAAGTATGGTACCTGCAAAAAATCAGCTCAAAATTCAATGGCTAGACCCATTTTCAATTTTTTGGGAATTGTTTTGGTTTTCCAATTTGAAAATTGATAAAAAAATGGTAAGGTGAAAAATTCTGTAAATTTTTCTTCCCCTAGCTCCTATTTGTATAACAATCCCTGAAAAAAATAAGGCCAAAATTCGACCTCTCGCTTGGAAAAAAAGAGTAAGTCTCCCTAGCAAAAAGGATGTCTTGTGCTCTAAAATCATTATAAATCACCACCTTCATGAAATGCCACGAAACTTGGTGGAAACCATGGGAATATTATAAGTATGGTTCCTGAAAAAAATCAGCTCAAAATTTGATTGCCAGACCCATTTTCCATTTTTTGGGAATTGTTTCGGTTTTCCACTTTGAAAATTGATAAAAAAAAATGGTAAGGTGAAAAATTATGTAAATTTTTCTTCCCCTAGCTCCCATTTTTATAAGTATCCCTGCAAAAAATAAGGACAAAATTCGACCTCTAGCTTGGAAAAAAAGAGTATGTCTCCCCAGCAAAAAGGATGTCTTGAACTGGAAAATCATTAAAAATCGCTCACTTCATGAAATGCCACGAAACTTGGTGGAAGCCGTGGGAATATTATAAGTATGGTGCCTGCAAAAAATCAGCTCAAAATTCAATGGCTAGACCAATTTTCCATTTTTGGGGGATTGTTTCGGTTTTCCACTTTGAAAATTGATAAAAACAAATGGTAAGGTGAAAAAATCTGTAAATTTTTCGTCCCCTATCTCCCATTTTTATAAGCATCCCTGCAAAAAATAAGGCCAAAATTCGACCTCTAGCTTTGAAAAAAAGAGTATGTCTCCCCAGCAAAAAGGATGTCTTGTGCTGGAAAATCATGAAAAATCGCCACCTTCATGAAATGCCACGAAACTTGGTGGAAACCTTGGGAAATTATAAGTATGGTGCCTGCAAAAAATCAGCTCAAAATTCGATGGCTAGACCCATTTTCCATTTTTTGGGAATTGTTTCGGTTTTCCACTATGAAAATTGATAAAAAAAAATGGTAAGGTGAAAAATTATGTAAATTTTACGTCCCCTAGCTCCCATTTTTATAAGCATCCCTGCAAAAAATAAGGCCAAATTTCGACGTCTAGCTGGAAAAAAAGAGTATGTCTCCCCAGCATAAAGGATGTCTTGAGCTGTAAAATCATGAAAAATCACCACCTTCATGAAATGCCACGAAACTTGGTGGAAACCTTGGTAATATTATAAGTATGGTGCCTGCAAAAAATCAGCTCAAAATTCGATGGCTAGACCCATTTTCCATTTTTGGGAATTGTTTCGGTTTTCCACTTTGAAAATTGATAAAAAAAAATGGTAAAGTGAAAAATTCTGTAAATTTTTCTTCCCCTAGCTCCCATTTTTATAAGCATCCCTGCAAAAAATAAGGCCAAAATTCGACCTCTAGCTTGGAAAAAAAAAGTATGTCTCCCCAGCAAAAAGGATGTCTTGTGCTGGAAAATCATGAAAAATCACCACCTTCATGAAATACCACAAAACGTGGTGGAAACCTTGGGAATATTATAAGTATGGTGCTTGCAAAAAAGCAGCTCAAAATTCGATGGCTAGACCCATTTTCCATTTTTTGGGAATTGTTTCGGTTTTCCACTTTGAAAATTGATAAAAAAAAATGGTAAGGTGAAAAATTCTTTAAATTTTTTGTCCCCTAGATCCCATTTTTATAAGAATCCCTGCAAAAAATAAGGCCAAAATTCTACCTATGACTGGAAAAAAAGAGTATGTCTCCCCAACAAAAAGGATGTCTTGTGCTGGAAAATCATGAAAATTCACCACCTCCATGAAATGCCACGAAACTTTTTGGAAACCTTGGTAATATTATAATTATGGTGCCTGCAAAAAATCAGCTCAAAATTCGATGGCTAGACCCATTTTCCATTTTTCGGGAATTGTTTCGGTTTTCCACTTTGAAAATTGATAAAAAAAATGGTAAGGTGAAAAATTCTTTAAATTTTTCGTCCCCTAGCTCCCATTTTTATAAGCATCCCTGCAAAAAATAAGGCCAAAATTCGACCTCTAGCTTGGAAAAAAAAAGTATGTCTCCACAGCAAAAAGGATTTCTTGTGCTGGAAAATCATGAAAAATCACCACCTTCATGAAATGCCACGACAGTTGGTGGAAACCTTGGGAATATTATAAGTATCGTGCATGCAATAAAATATGCTCAAAATTCGATGGCTAGACCCATTTTCCATATTTTGGGAATTGTTTCGGTTTTCAACTTTGAAAATTGATAAAAACAATGGTAAGGTGAAAAATTCTGTAAATTTTTCATCCCCTAGCTTCCATTTTTATAAGCATCCCTTCAAAAAATAAGGCCAAAATTCGACCTCTAGTTGGGAAAAAAGAGTATGTCTCCCCAGCAAAAAGGATGTCTTGTACTGGAAAATCATGAAAAATCACAACCTTCATGAAATGCCACGAAACTTGGTGGAAACCTTGGAAATATTTTAAGTATGGTGCCTGCAAAAAATCATCTCAAAATTCGATGGCTAGACCCATTTCATTTTTTGGGAATTGTTTCGGTTTTCCACTTTGAAAATTGATAAAAAAAAATGGTAAAGTGAAAAATTCTGTAAATTTTTCTTCCCTTAGCTCCTATTTGTATAAGCATCCCTGCAAAAAATCAGTCCAAAATTCGACCTCTAGCTTGGAAAAAAAGAGTATGTCTCCCCAGCAAAAAGGATGTCTTGTGCTGGAAAATCATGAAAAATCGCCACCTTCATGAAATGCCATGAAACTTGGTGGAAACCTTGGGAATATTATAAGTATGGTGCCTGCAAAAAATCAACTAAAAATTCGACGGCTAGACCCATTTTCCATTTTTTGGGAATTGTTTCAGTTTTCCACTTTGAAAATTGATAAAAAAAAATGGTAAGGTGAAAAATTCTGTAAATTTTTCCACCCCTAGCTCCCATTTTTATCAGCATCCCTGTAAAAAATCGGGCCAAAATTCGACCTCTAGCTTGGAAAAAAAGAGTATGTCTCCCCAGCAAAAAGGATGTCTTGTGCTGGAAAATGGGTCTTTGCATATTATGTTATTATAGGGGGCGGTGCCTGGGTATTATATATATTATATATTCTATATATAGTAGTAGTAGTAGTTGTTGTAGTTGTAGTTGTTATCTCGGTGACAGCTAACTCCAACCACCGCTTAGATCGGCCTCGGTCGGTGCACGTGATGCCCGATCTGGCTCGGTCGTTGTAGAAAGGAACCTAGGGAACAAAGGAATGGTGCACCAGGTGCCGGATCTGGCTCGGTCGGTGCGGAAAGGAACCAAGGGAACGCGGGAATGGTGCACCGGGCATGGGTCCCCGGGTGCACCAGGTGCCGGATCTGGCTCGGTCGGTGCGGAAAGGAACCAAGGGAACGAGGGAATGGTGCACCGGGCACGGGTCCCCGGGTGCACCAGGTGTCAGATCTGGCTCGGTCGGTGCAGAAAGGAACCAAGGGAACGAGGGAATGGTGCATCCAGGGACCCCCGGATGCACCAGGAACCAGATCTGGCTCGGTCTGTGCGGAAAGGAACCAAGGGAACGAGGGAATGGTGCACTGGGAATGGGTCCCCGCATGCACCAGATTCATGGTTTGGCTCGGTTTGGCTCGGTGTGGTGCACCAGATTCCTGACATGGATCGGTGTGGTGCACCAGATTCCTGATTTGGCTCGTTGTGGTGCCCCAGATTCATGTCTTGGCACGGTCTAGAGCACCGGTGTGGTGCACTTGATTCATGGTTTGACTCCGTCTGGTGCACCGGATTCATGATTTGATCCGATGTGGTGCACCGGATTCTTGATTTGGCTCGGTGTGGTGCACCAGATTCCAGACTTGGCTCGGTCTGGTGCACCAGATTCATGACTTGGCTCGGTCTAGTGCACCAGATTCATGACTTGGCTCGGTGTGGTGCACCAGATTCCTGGTTTGGCTCGGTGTGGTGCACCATATTCCTGACTTGGCTCGGTGTGGTGCACCAGATTCCTGACTTGGCCCGGTCTGGTGCACCAGATTCTAGAATTTGCTCGGTGTGGTGCACCAGATTCATGACTTGGCGTGGTCTGGAGCACCAGATTCATGACTTGGCCCGGTCTGGTGCACCAGATTCAGGGTTTGGCTCGGTCTGGTGCCCCTGATTCCTGACTTGGCTCGGTGTGGTGCACCAGATTCATGATTTGGCTTGGTGTGGTGCACCAGATTCCTGACTTGGCACGGTCTGGTGCACCTGATTCATGGTTTGACTCCGTCTGGTGCACCAGATTCATGACTTGATCCGGTGTGGTGCACCAGATTCATGATTTGGCTCGGTGTGGTGCACCAGATTCCTGATTTGGCTCGGTGTGGTGCACCAGATTCATGACTTGGCGCGGTCTAGAGCACCGGTCTGGTGCACCTGATTCATGGTTTGGTTCCGTCTGGTGCACCAGATTCATGACATGATCCGGTGTGGTGCACCCGATTCATGATTTGGCTCGGTGTGGTGCACCAGATTCCAGACTTGGCTCGATGTGGTGCACCAGATTCATGACTTGGCTCGGTGTGGTGCACCAGATTCCTGACTTGACTCGGTGTGGTGCACCAGATTCCTGGTTTGGCTCGGTCTGGTGCACCAGATTCCTGACTTGGCTCGGTGTGGTGCCCCAGATTCATGACTTGGCTCGGTGTGGTGCCCCAGATTCCTGACTTGGCTCGGTCTGGTGCACCAGATTCCTGACTTGGCCTGGTGTGGTGCACCAGATTCCTGATTTGGCTCGGTCTGGTGCACCAGATTCCTGACTTGGCTCGGTGTGGTGCACCAGATTCCTGACTTGGCTCGGTCGGTGCGGACATGAACCAAGGTTGCAAGGGTCTGGTGCACATGGCACTGACCGGTTGAAGGTGTTGGTGCCGGAAGATGGAGGTTCATTTTGTGTGGCTAGTGACTCGTGCACCGAGGTTGAAAGTGTTACATTATATCACCCGTGACTCGTGCATGACCCCCGTGCTCGGAACACGTCACAGATGCACCGAGCACCGACGGGAAAATGTTGTGATACAAGCTTGAGATAATACGCTAGTACCACATGTTTAATTATGCTAGTATACCACATTTCGGCTAAAAGTTCCCAAAACTCCAACCCCTCAATGAAATCCAATGAAATTTGGAGGTAAAGCTGGAAATAATATAGCAAGAGTGCCTGCAAAAAATCAGGTCAAAATTCAATTTGTAGCCTAGGTTCCTTGTCGTCGAACTGTCGCATATCCCTGATTTCGGTTGAAAAATCATAAAAAATAACCACCTTCATGAAATGCCAAGAAACTTTGTGGAGACGTTGGGAATATTATAAGTAGTGTGCCTGCAAAAAAATCAGCTCAAAATTCGATGACTAGACTTATTTTCCATTTTTTGGGAATTGTTTCGATTTTCCACTTTGAAAATTTATAAAAAAAAATGGTATGGTGAAAATTTCTGTAAATTTTTCGGCCCCTAGATCCCATTTTTATAAGCATTGATGCAAAAAATAAGGCCAAAATTCGACCTCTAGCTTGGAAAAAAAGAGTATGTCTCCCCAACAAAAAGGATGTCTTGTGCCGGAAAATGGGTCTTTGCATATTATGCTATTATAGGGGGGGTGGAGAGGTGCTAGCCTGACCCTGACCTGGTGCCAAGCCTGGTGCACCATGGTTCACCCCCCCACCCCTCCCCCCCAACTCCCGTGCAATGATCCCTAACATTGCACATCGACCTTGCCCACGGCATGGTAGGTGACTCGATTGGGTCATCTTCCAACCGACCGACTCCATGGGCCGGGGCGCAGGCGTACCCGAGAGGTGGGCCCGGGACGGGACCTGAAGGCGGTTACGGGGAAAAATGTGGGTATCGGATTGGACCGTTTTTGTGGGGATTTTGCATGGTGTGTTGAGGATTCATGGGTGTGGCTCCCCGACCTTGGTTGTGGATGGACGTTGTGTTAGGTTATGCCCTTCGGGGCGGATCCGCAACACGAAGGGATGCGTGATCTTCCCGATGTGACCAAGGTGGGGGTCCCCAACACCAATCCGGTTGAAGGCGCACCGTAAAGGATCCTCGCAATGTGGCTGGCACCCGTTTTAAAAATGCTGGCTTTCGAAATTTTGTCAATTTCGTTTTTAAAAATGTTGACTTTCGATTTTATCAATTTCGTGGGGTACTCGATGGTGTGGCGAGGCTGTGGGTGCACCGTTCCTCGACCTTGGTTGTGGATGGACGTGGTGTTAGGTGATGATGCCTTCCGAGGCGGAGGCGAAGCACCAAGAGACGGGTGATCGTCCTGAAGTGGCCTTGTAAGGGGTGCTCAAACACCAGATTGGCTGAAGGTGAATCGGAAAGGATCCTCACGATGTTGTTGGTTTTTAAAAATGTTGGCTTTCGATATTTATCAATTGTTGTGGGGTACTCGATGGTGTGGCGAGGCTGTGGGTGCGCGGTTCCTCGACCTAGGTTGTGGATCGACGTGGTGTTAGGTGATGCCTTCCTGGGCGGAGCCGAAGCACCAAGGGACGGGTGATCGTCCTGAAGTGGCCTTGTAGTGGGTGCTCAAACACCAGATCGGCTGAAGGCGCATCGGAAAGGATCCTCGCTCTATTGTTCGTTTTTAAAAATGTTGGCTTTCGATATTTATCAATTTCATGGTGGGGTACTCGATGGTGTGGCGAGGCTGTGGGTGTGCGGCTCCTCGACCTTGGTTGTAGATGGACGTGGTGTTAGGTGATGCCTTCCAGGATGGAGCCGAAGCACCAAGAGACGGGTGATCGTCCTAGAGTGGCCTTGCTAGGGGTGCCCAACACCAGATAGACTGAGGCGCATCAGAAAGCATCCTCGTGATGTTTTTTGTTTTAAAAAATGTTGGCTTTCAAAATTTATCAATTTCGTGGGGTTCTCGATGGTGTGGCGAGGCTGTGGGTGCCCGTCTCCTCGACCTTGGTTGTGGATGGATGTGGTGTTAGGTGATGCCTTTCGGGGCGGAGCCGAAGCACCAAGAGACGGGTGATCGTCCTGAAGTGGCCTTGTTAGGGGTGCCCAACACCAGATCGACTGAAGGCGCATCGCAAGGGATCCTCGCGATGTTTTTGGTTTTTAAAAAATGTTGGCTTTCGATATTTATCAATTTTGTGGGGTACTCGACGGTGTGGCGAGGGTGTGGGTGCGTGGCTCCTCCACCTTGGTTGTTGATGGACGTGGTGTTAGGTGATGCCTTCCGGGGTGGAGCCGAATCACCAAGAGACGGGTGTTCGTCCTGAAGTGGCCTTGGAAGGGGTGTCCAACACTAGATCGGCTGAAGGTGCATTGGAAAGGATCCTCGCGATGTTGTTGGTCAACCGATTTAAAAATGTTGGCTTCGCATATTGGTCGCGCTTGGTGATCAGCCTCTGGTTGACTAGTTTTATAACTAGTAAGACCATGGCTTTTGCACTAATTATTCGAGTTTCAATCTCGTTTTAGCCCAGATTTGGATTTGATCACCCTCAAGCAACATTTTGAGTTTCTTAAGTAGTTTAGGACATTTTAGTTAGTTTTTGAGTCAAATAAAGCATTCACTGCTATTTCATGTTTTCAGGTTAAAAGGGAAGCACTTAGAGCCAAGGGAATGAAGAAAACAATGGAAAAAATGCAATTCTGGAAGATTCGCCTCGCGAGAGACTACTCGCCCGCAGAGCTCGAAGACCAACCATGAGCGAGCAAGCAATAGTCACCCTCTCTGGCTCGCCTCGCGAATCATGTTTCGCCTCGCGAGAAATCCAAACACTGAAGGACTGTTCATAAGATTCACCTCGCGAAACATGTTTCCCCTCGCGAGTCACCGCAACCCAGAATCTGTATTTATAGTCTGTTTTAGGGCAGAACTGAAAGATATTCTTTTTCTTCTTCTTTTTGGTTGACGACTGGGAATTAGGTTTAGTGCTTTGTTTTTCCTTTGTAATGGAGAACTAGTCTCCTTGGATTGATCTACTGTAATCGGGTTCCATTGACACTTGAGGTTATGTAATTCCCATTCTTATTGCTATTTTCTTTCAATACTTATGCTATATGCCTTGTTTTCTTAATTCAAGTTGTGTGGAATAGGTATTGATTTGTTTCGATGATTTTATATTCCTAAACTTAATCGCGTTTGCTTAATTCGCGTGTGTTCAATCGTGTTTGCTTAATTCACGAGAGCTTCACCCTGTTTGCTTAATTCGGGAATTAGGAACATATGTCTCGTAGTGTCAATTTCGCTTGTTAATTGATGCTACAATCGAAAAGGGGTTAGAATCCGCTTGGGGCATGGAATTATATGAACCAATGATAGTGGGAAACCAATAACAGTAGGTTAATCGTTTTTAGCTTTTTGATAACCATCTAGTTTGCACTGTTTTTCTTAAATTTTCTTAATTGAATCTTTAAATCTTAAACCCCCCCAAAACTGATTGATTTTGTGTAAATAACAACCCAAGAGTCCTTGTGAGACGATACTCGAGTTGTCGCTCCCTAGCTACATATTTTTCCAATCACTCGCTTTTTGACCCGTGCGCGACAGCGCGTCAAAATTGGCGCCGTTACCGGGGACTCTTGTTGTTATTAACAGAAAATAAAAAAAAATTGCTGAATTGGTCTGATTGTGAATCTACCCATGGATAATTATATGCAAGGTTATATGGCTAATGTTAATCATGAACCACCATGCATATATTATCCTGACTTTTCTGGTTTTATACACTGGTTGCCAAGGTTTAGTGGTCTTGCAGGTGAGAATCCGCAGATGCATCTGAAAGAATTCCAGGTTGTTTGCTCTACACTTTTGAGACCTGAAGGAATGACCGAAGACCATATCAAGATGAGAGCTTTCCCATTCTCACTTCAGGGTGCTGCGAAGGATTGGCTGTACTATCTTGTGCCAAATTCCGTTTCAACCTGGTTTGATTTGAAGAAAGTCTTCCTAGAGAGATACTTTCCTGCCTTCAGAGTTGCATCAATCAGAAAAGAGATATTGGGTATTAGACAAGTCAATGAATCACCTCAACAACAACTGATGTTGCCGCTGGCACCACCACTGAATTCTCCCCAAGTGACCACCCCTGCACCTTCTGGACCATCACTAGAAGACTTGGTCAAGCAAATGGCTGCACAAAATCTCCAGTTTTAGTAGCGAGTTGGACACTTTGAGGCCTCACAAGCACAGTTTCAGCAGCGAACGGATGCTAGCATTCACAATTTGCAGGCACAGATTGGACAGCTTACCACTTTGATGAATGCCATGCAGCAAGCTCAAGGATCAGAACCTTTGACTAAGGAAATTGAGAGGAAGAGATGTATGGAGGACATCCATTCCACCATGATAGAGGATGATGAAGAAATTCTGGAATTAGATGATTCCATTGGCTCCTACGCATGTGCCAATTGTGATGGGAGAAATACCTGTGTGGTGCGTACTGAGGTTACTTCATATATAGAAGGTGATGAATCTGGTAATCCAGTGGATGGAAATTGTGCAGAAGATGAAGCAGCACCAGAGACCCTCTCTACCTATTTGCCACCACCCACTGTGGAACAACCAGTGATGGAGGTCAAGCCTCTGCTTGAGAGACTGGATTTTGCACCCTTAAATTTGAAGGCACCATGGCCAGTCCAAGAGGTTGAACCCCATTTTTATTAGGGAGACTTTGTAGATAAAGAGGTCATCTTTGACCAAAGAGGGAGTGAGAAGTCCGCCGCACTCGGTGAGGTCACCATAATTGTCACGTGCCCACTTCCATATCAGGGCTGCAAGTTATGGGACCATGGAATGAACTCCCACTCTTTGTCTATCACTTGGGCACTATGCTATAAGCAATGGGATCCAGGAGGAAGCCTGCTGAATGAGTTTTTCTTATCCCTTTCTCTTTAGTTTATTTTCATTTTTTTTTTGTTAGCTTTTGCTTTTCTTTGTTTTTGTTTTGTTTTCATTTAACTCTTGAATAATTTGAGAAGATCAAGAGTATGTGTGTGAGTCTTGTGTCGGCAAGCTTGATGGATTTCAATTAGATTTAGCATAGATTGATTGCATGATATTTGTTGACTGTTGATGATTTTCCCCCTAGTTTTGAAAATTGAAAATTGATCCCCATTTGAAAAATTGAAAATTGAACTTTGAGATATTTCATTGTTATTGCATGATTTATGATAAGTTTGGGGTGAAGGGATGCACACACTAGGGATTGAATCTCGGTCAAACAATTTACAAAAATGTCCAGGTGAGGATTTGAGCCTCCAACATGTTTTTAATTGTGTGAATCACTTTTAAGTTGAACTTTCTCGGTTTTGCTTGAATCTCTTCATGATATGCATGTTTATGTGTTGCATCAGATGATTTGGACAGATTTTCTTTGAATTAGCTACTTGGCCTAAATTGAACCATCCTTATTGCATGTTCCCTAGTTAGCCCATTGAGCCTAATAAGCCTATTGTTTCTTGATAACCTTATGTTATGAGCCAAAATCTGGAAAAACCATGTTAACCCGATCTTAGGATTAGGAGAGCATGGAAGCTTAGCAAGAGAAGGGTTGTAAGAAACTAAGTTTGGGGTGGCTACAAGGATGTGACATGTCATTCTGGCATGAGAAAAAGAAAAAATAATAATAAAAAGGTTGGAGCCAAAGGCAAAGAAGAAAAAAAAAGGGTATTAAAGGAAAAGGCTGTAGTCGCCCAAAAGCATAAAGAAAAATGGAAAAAGGAATTTGAGTGGAAATTCAAAGTGTAAAAAGTTTCATGCTCTCTTAGTTCCTAGGGACTTAAGCCCAGTACCTTTAAATATCCTACCCTTAGCCAGGCCCCATTACAACCTTTAAAAGACCTTTTGATGTTGCGTGCATGTTTTCGTGGGAACCTTGATTGAGATGAAAATCAAATTCATGGGAAGTTCTCTTAAAATGTGAGATCTGGTGAAAAATTCATAGCCTAGACAAACTGAGCGAATGAGTGAAACATTAAATGCCCTTGTGAGAAACGCGATTGTTTGAATTTGGTGATCTCCCTTTTATGAGTAACTTGGATCCCTTGCTTTGATTAATGATTGCATGAATGAAGGAATTCTCAAAGGTTTAAAGTAAGTGAATGTGGGGATTACATTGTTGCAAAAGGGGGGAAACATTAAAGAGAAATTTGTTTTGTTAAGATTGCATGAAATTTGTGCGAATTTGGTTGAAACCTTTAAGCTTGCCAAGTTTGAGTCTTTTTGAGTTTTAGTTTGCTTGGGGACAAG
>JAUPTC010001532.1:0-23915 GCA_030762895.1 Sophora flavescens
AGTGATGCTCGAGACTCGCCATGGTTTATGCACGGCACTTGTCGCGAGAATGGAATTAAACATCTTGGAAACTTGATGAAGGGCGGAAGTTATTTTTTAAGAGATTTCAAGAAATGCATGTATGACTTTGACACCGTGACTGATTTTGAGACGGCTTGGACCAAGATGATCAACGAGTATAATGTTCATGAAAATAACTGGATTAAATCAGTTTATGCTATAAAAGAAAAATGGGCTTCGTGTTACATGAAAGAAGCATTCACACTTGGGATGCGAAGCACACAACTTAGTGAAAGCCTGAATTCTCACTTTAAGTCTTGTATGAGACCGAATGTGGATATTATCCAATTCTTCAAACACTTTGAACGGGTTGTTGAGGAGAAGAGAGGCAGCGAGTTGACTTGTGAGTATGCATCCTTACATAAGCTTGCAATGTTAAGATATGAGTTGTCACCAATACTAATACAAATGGGAAAAGTGTACACACACACTGTATTTGATTTGTTCCAGAATGAGTTTAAGTTGTTCTTAGCTTCATGCATATCAGAGAGAAATGAGTCTCACTCTTTATGCCAGTATGTCATCAATATGGTCAACCATGAAGGGTCCTGGAGAGTATCATATGATCGTGCTACAACCTCAATATCTTGTAGTTGTAGAAAGTTTGAGACATTTGGCATACTTTGTTCACATGCACTGAAAGTGTTTGAAGCACATGATGTTAAGGTCATTCCTGAGAAGTATATTTTAAGAAGGTGGACTAGAGAAGCCCGTTGCGGCGTTGTGCAAGATGTGAATGGAAAGGATGTTGAAGGAGATCCAAAATTAGCTAGCACACGGAGATTTAGATAGCTTGTCTCTAAGTTCATTAGGCGGCAGCCGAGGTGTCGACCTATGAAGAATACCACAAGCATGTAGATAACAATGTAGATGTCATGTGTAAGCAAATAATGGAACTTAACCACAATAGGAAACAATGATAGTCCTAACAATGATAACCCCCATCCGTGATTAATGATGTTATGCAACCGAAGGGATTCAAGCATAGACCCGGCATACAGAGACATAAGTCCACGAAGGGTTGGGTTGAGTGTCAAAACAAAGAGGAGAAAAGGACCTCCACCAAGAGGACAACCACATGGTCAACCATCTTAGGTATATTCCTCAATGAGTATCACTTGTACTAACTACTTGTACTATCATTTGTTTTAACTTTACATAGTTATTTTAGGATAAAGAATTAAGAAATCATCAGCCTTGTGAAGTATCTTGTTCAGCACCTCCAAGTTATGAGTCTACTCAAAGACAAGATGATCAATTTAGTTTCACGGCATTTTTGATGGTAATGTCATCTATCTATTTGAAAAAAGTGTTATCCTTACTTTTTTGATAGTGAGATGTTGATTAGTTTGTGTTTTTATGTGTAGGCACCTCTTGATGAAACGAACACCACACCATTCGATATCATGTCTTCAATCCCTGATCTACATTGAAAGAATTGAAGCATTGAAGCATTGATCACATTAGATATCATTTTTTGGAACTTTATTTTTTGGTGTTGATATCTTGATGTATTTTTTGATGGTGGTATCTTAGTCCATTTTTTGATATTGATATCATCACATATTACATCATTTTTGGTGTATTGATACAATTGAAGTTGTTACTCATTATATCATCACATATTACAGTATTGATATCATCACATACTTATTTTGCGATTAAATATCTTTGTTATAGTCAACATGGGCAGCTTGCAAGAAGTAATAGATAAGTCACGGTGGAGATTCGCCCCCGCGAACCTTGGCTCGCCCGCCTCGCGAGTGTGGAAACCAGAAGCCGAGTGCCAGTGGCTGGTGATGGAGCGCCATGCCCAGTGAAGGCGCTCAGCGCAGAAGGGCGCCAGCGCCAATGAGTCGAAGAGAAGCGAGTGTTTTGGTCGCCCAAAGACGAGCCGGGCGCCCGATTCTGCCTGCACGGCCCTATTACGGGGAAGAGGGATTACGGGTTTCTTAAACTTTTTCATCTTTGGAGATTCGCCCCGCGAACCTTGGCTCGTCTCGCGAGTGTGGAAACTAGAAGCCAGCGCCTAGCGCTGGTGATAGAGCGCACAGCGCTGGTGAAAAAAATTAAGCGTTTTTCATCGTTGTTTTTTTTTAAAAAAAGGCCACGTGTCAATTTCTGAGCCGTCGGATTGATCCGACGGCTAATAAGCTTCAAAGTCACCTGACGTTGCGTGTCACAACGTCAGGAAATTCGCTTCCAACTCAGTCATATGCTAATTATGATTTCCTTGCCTGGCCCACACACTTTGATTTACAATTTCTCTGTCCAATTATATTTTCCCTTCTTCAATTCATCGAATTCGTCTCGTGCTAAATAGCATGACTGAAAAAAAAAGATTAATTTTTTCTCTATCACTACTATAAAGTATAAAGTACAAACAAACTCCCCCGGAATTAACTAGCCTTTAAATTTGCAAAAATATTTTCTGAATATCGGCTGAGACCCCGTGCTCACATGGAGGCGGATTCTACCATACACCCATGTAACAGTTGAGTTTTGATACTCCAGGGAAATAATTGAATTTTCACTAAAAAAAAAAAAAAAAAAAAAAAACCTGTCTCTCTCCCCCAACTAAACTCATTTTTCTCTCTCCCCAACTCAACCCATCTCACTCCCTGCGAGCCCAGTGAAGATCCTCAAACCATGTCACTGTGAAATTGTTGAACTGCGTGTAATATGTGACTTTTTTCATTAAAATTATATGGATTGAAGTTCGAGTTTCCTGGAGACATTATATCAGTGTGAAATTGTGAATTCTCGAGGATGCGT
Organism: Sophora flavescens; assembly: GCA_030762895.1. Lineage (NCBI taxonomy): Eukaryota > Viridiplantae > Streptophyta > Magnoliopsida > Fabales > Fabaceae > Sophora > Sophora flavescens. Next base: position 2,836 of record JAUPTC010001532.1, read on the forward strand.
TCTAAATTTTTTTTTGGTACATGTGTTCTTCCTTTTTTTTTTTTTGTAAATAATGTCAGATTCGAACGGCAGGAAGGTGAAGAGCGACAGGGGAAGAGCTTATCATAGGTTGGAGGTTCGAACGGCGGCGAAGGCGGCAGCGTGCTCTGGTCTGCGCGATGGTCACACACGTCTGTTCCAAGCGGCGATGGTCGAACACGTCTGTTCCAAGCGACGGTGGCCGAACACGTTTGCGCGGTGGAGAACGACAGACGACGGGGCATCTACCTGGTGGGTCTGTTCCAAGTGGCGAACGGCGCAGAGCGGAGCTTCACGGTGCGATGGCAGTTCACGATCTAGACCACTTCTGGTTATGCTTGTGAGCGTGCGGTGCTGTAACGAGCAGAGAACAATGGAATGGGCATGCTGGTTATGTGAATTGTTATATATCTTTTTTTTCTGGTAGAAGAATTGTAGTATATCTAATCTGTGTTCTGAAGGTTAAAATAACGTAACTGTTTTAGTTTAATTTTAATATATAACCGGTGTATGCTCAAGTGGAATGTGCTTCCATCTTTTAAGCATGGCATGAGGACATAAGTTGGATCTTTGGATTCATACGTATGGAAAAAAAAAAAAAACTATTGATAGGATCCTTACTTAAGCATCTTTTCATATAACCGGTATAAAAAAAAAATTATATCGATAATAAATTATAAATTATCCTATTTATAACTCTTTAAGATAATCAATGAAAGAATCTAATATTTTTTGGGTCAGAAGTTTTTAAGGAAAAAGTTTGTGGGTCTTCGGCTGTGTGTAACGCCGTTTTCATTAGACCCAAAAGCCACAAGCCCACACTAACAAGCAATAAGGCTCTAAAACCACGCTTTGCCCAGTCCCGCAACCACATGCATAAAAAATGTTTCAAGCTTTGTCTCAATTGGCTGCACCAAGACCAAACAAACAAACGCCGAAGAAAAGCCATTCTGCCATAATTGCTTCTTCCTTTGAAGCAAACCCTGCGCAAATATGTAAATGCCGACTTTGCATGCAGCATTTTGGTGCGAGGGAGAAAAAAAAAAAGCGATGAAAAGTTTAGAATAAAAATCACTTCACATCAGTTACTAACTATAAGTGTGAGAAGATTAAAACCATACAGTTATTTATTAAAGAATGTGATATGATTAAAAATCAAGGCCGGCAAGACTAAAGCCCTAGCTTTAGGTCTACATGTAAAAAAAGATATTTACTCTTAATTTTTGTAAAATAAAAAAATCACACGTGCTAATAAAAAGGCTCAACAAAAAATAATTTCATCCAGTCTTACTTAAAATAAAAAATCATCATTCAACTCTTTAGACTTTTTTGGTGATGAAAATCAGTGATTTATATTCACATTAATCAGGATTTGCTTGAGGAGATGGTAAAAAAATTTATATTCCATATCCATGATTTGTTATCTTCTTAATATTAATCACCGATTTTCTTATCAACGATTGATATTATTTACTTTACTCCCTAAAGTGAATTGCTTACTTTAGAGGACAGGATCCTAATCCAAGACAGGAGCTTGTGGTATAATAGTTCATTGCACTTCCATTCATTACAAGTGTCTTCTAGTAACCATGTTCAATTCTACAAACAATATTTTTCAACGTCGATGTGTCGCATGTAATGTAAATGATTTTTAGTTTTTTACCATGAAATGGAAATCGGGTCAGAAGACTTTCACCCCGTTTGTTTTGACATTCTTGGAGGAGGATGTAGTTTCCCATCAGCCAATCCTCCTTCTTGAGTGTTCCATAAAAGTGATTTTAAATGTAATTGATTTTTTTAAATTGATTTGGTTAGAATTAAGTTTGAATTAATTTATGTTTGAATGTTTTTATTTTAAAAGCAAGTTTGATATAAAACTTAGTGTATATTTTCAACTCAACTCAAAAACTACATTTTGTAACTTCTTGTCAGAATCGTTTTTGAAGACAAAATCAATTTTACCTGACAGTAACCAAATATCTCATTTTTACTAAAATCATATTTGATGGATAACGTAATCAATTCTAAAAATTTTTAACATAAAATCAAACACACACTTAGACGTTGACCTAGATAATTGCAAGGAAAAAGGCTTGCTGAAAGCTCCCACGTCTCACGGAAGAAAATTAAGATACAGTAAGTCTTGTTAGAATACCCCGAGTATTCGCTTTTAATATTAGTTTTTGTTATAAAAAAAAAAAAAGAGTAAGTCTTGTTAGAGAGAGTGTACATCTATAATAAGCAGGGGAATGGGGTCTATATAAGCATGGAAATGGTGACAATTTTGTTGATCACATGGAAATGTTGACTTAGAAAAGTAAAAGGAACGAGCTTTCATAGTGGTTAATACTATTATGAGTGGATGCGTTTGATTTGGACTCAGAATAAGGAGAACGATACAGGATAAACCTATACGTTTTGATAACTTTTTATCTAATATGACGTTTGAGAAATAATGAATAGGATAAACAAAATAATATTAAATTAATTTACTGTAATATCCCTTTGTGATATTATATATACAATAAGTATTATATATAAAAGATATATTATAGTGTAATATAAAATAATATTATAAATTATAATTTATAGGTATGATATGATATATATATATATATATATATATATATATATATAAAATATATATTATTGAAATATTATTGTCTCTCCTAAGCCCAACTCCCCTAGTTGTATTTAGTTATTGTTCAGTGTAGTTTGTAATTAGTCGTTGTATTTGTTGTGGCTTGGGCTAAGTGTTTGGGCTTATTTGTTAGCTCTGTTTTTCTGTTAGGTTTCTTTTAGTTTTAGTTTCTGTTTTCCTTTTAGTTTCAGTGGCTGCCATGTATATATTGCTTGCCCCCTGTAACCTTGAGTATTCAAGAAAAGTTGATCTTTAATTCAATTAAGTTTTTCTTTCAGTTTCATCTTCTTGCTGCTGTTTCAATATGGTATCTCAGAGCGACGATTCTGGTGACGAAAGGAAGCCATCGGAGAAGAAGAATCATACCTCTGGGAATGGCAAAAATCAGACAAATCCACCTCCAAATCCCGCTTATTTTCTAAGCTACTCAGACAATCCCGGAATTCCATTGGTTGCATCAACTCTCAATGGAGACAACTATCGCACTTGGGCAAGATCTATGAAGACAGCCCTCAAAGCAAAAACGAAATTAGGTTTCGTTGATGGCTCTGTTAAGAAACCATAAGAGTATTCAGCCAATTTCCACAGTTGGGAAAAGGCTGATTCCATGGTTCTGGCTTGGATTCTTAATTCTGTGGATCCTAAGCTTCATGCTAGTACATCACACGCCACCACCGCGAAGGAAATTTGGGAAGATCTTGAAGAGAGATTTGCGCAAACAAACGCACCTAGGGTTCATCAGCTATGGAGAACTCTCAGCTTGCTGCAACAAGAATCAGGAACAGCTATTAAGGACTTCTACACACAGTTCAAGGGATATCTCGATTAGCTCAGTGAGCTCCAACCCTTGCCCGAATGCACTTATGGTGCGTCTAAAGCACTCATGATGCGAGAATAAGAGAATAGGGTTCATCTGTTCCTGGGTAGCCTTGACAGATATCAATTTGCACATGTTAAGGCAACCATATTAAACACTGAGCCTCTGCCATCTCTTAGGACTGCTTTCAATCATGTGTTGAGAGAGGAATCAAGATTCACAGCTGAGAAGGAAAGAGCTCAAAAGAATGATGGAGGAGCAGCCTTCTATTCCAATAATAACAGACAGAGAGGAAAAGATGGTCCAAGACTCAAATGTGATCACTGTGGCAAAACTGGCCATGTAAAATCCAAGTGCTTCGAAATTGTAGGATACCCACCAAATTGGGACACAAGAAGAGGTCAAAGGAATCTTGGCAGAGGAGGAGGACATAGGACTTCTAACTTTGCATCTACAACTGAAGACCATCAAGAAAACTTGAGCACCAAAGAAACAGGACATGCCTTGCATGGAACTTGTGTGCCTCAAGACTCTATGACCGGTAAAATGGGCACGATTAGAGGGCATTTTTGGGTTTTAGACAATGGTGCTTCACACCACATGACCTACTTGCTTCCTCTTTAGAGGAAGTGAGGAAAATTGAAAAGCCTTTTAACATAATTGTGCCCCATTTGGACAATCTGTTTTGGTTGAAAGAATAGGGAATATTCAATTGAATGATAACATAAAACTTACAAATGTTCTATATATTCCAAGCTTTAACTGCAATTTAATTTCTGTTCATAAATTGATTAAAGATTTGAACTGTTTGATCACTTATGATCTTAATTGTTGCCACATACAGGACCAAACTTCAAGAAGAGGATTGGATCAGGTGAATTGCTTGGTGGAATCTATGTGATCAAGATAACGAGAAAAAGGGATTTCCTTGGCAACAAAAGAAGATCAAACCATCTTGTGGCATGCAAGAATGGGTCATCCCTCAAATATATGTTTGCAGTACCTTTCTCATTCCATTAAATGTAATTTCAATTTTAATAATATAGGTTCTTTGTGATATATGCCATAGGGCAAAACAGTGTAGACTTAGTTTTAATTCCAGTTCAAATAAAGTCGAGGAACCCTTTGACTTGATACACTGTGATCTATGGGGTAAATACCACACACCTACACATAATGGTTCTCATTTTTTTCTTACAATTGTGGATGATTATAGCAGAGGGACATGGGCATATTTGATGAAAGAGAAGAGTGAAACTGCTAACATTCTCATAAACTTACATAAAATGGTAAAAGTTCAGTTTGGCAGGAACATCAAGAAAGTTAGAAGTGACAATGGGACTGAGTTTGTCAACTCTACCATTAAGAATTTCTTCCAAAAAGAAGGGATTGCCCATGAAACATCTTGTGTGGCAACACCACAACAAAATGGTAGGGTAGAAAGAAAACATAGGCACATTTTAAATGTGGCTAGAGCTCTTAGATTTCAAGCAAACTTGCCTTTAAAATTTTGGGGGGAATGTGTGCTCACTGCCACACACCTCATCAATAGAACCCCTACAGTGGCCAATAAGGGCCTTACACCCTATGAGATGCTATATGGTAAAAGACCTTCTTATGAACACTTAAAAATCCTAGGATGTCTCTGCTACATAAAGAATGTTGCAAAGGGTAAGGACAAGTTTGAGTCAAGGGTGGCTGAGAAATGTATTTTCATTGGCTATCCTATAGGACAAAAAGGCTTGGAAGGTTTACAATTTAAAAACAAAAGAGATTTTGACTTCAAGAGATGTAATTTTTATGAAGACAATTTTCCCCTTGTTGAAAATGGTAACACTAGTACAGCTTAGTGAAGATTCTCAAAACAAGTGAACCATTTCCCCTTTTGCTGCACTACCCCCAAGAGACAGAGTCTCTCGGTGGAGAAGATCAAACTGAGTTGAGAACAAACTCGGTTAATAGGTTCAATAAGGAACAGAACAGGGACAATGCAGCTCTAAACCATGAAAACAATGCTCACTGTGAGGGGGAGAATAATAATCATTCCCAACAAGAACTTCCTGCTGAACCTAGGATTAGGAGACCACCAGCCTATCTAAATGATTATTACTGCCACTCTGTTGTGGAAAATCCTACTAGGAAGTCTTTTGATCCTAAACCCAATCCTCTCACAGCCTATCCTATTTCTAAGTTTGTAGATTACAACCAATTTTCTGAAAAACATCTTGCTTACTTAGTTGCCATAGCGAGAGCATGAAGAGCCTAAAACCTTTAACCAAGCTAGTAAGCATGAGGCATGGAAGGAGGCTATGAAACAAGAAATTCTAGCTTTAGAAGAAAATAAAACTTGGGATCTTGTCAAACTCCCTAAAGGAAAGAAACCTATAGGGTGTAAATGGGTCTATAAACTCAAATACAAGGCTAATGGTGAAATAGAAAAGCATAAGGCCGACTTGTGGCCAAAGGGTATACACAAGTTGAAGGGGAAGATTTTAATGAAACATTTGCCCTCGTGGCAAAAATGACAACAGTTAGGTGTCTTTTGATCTTATTCGTTGTTCGAGGTTGGGAACTCCATCAAATGGATGTGAGTAATGCCTTCTTGCATGGAGATTTGCATGAAGAGGTCTATATGGATCCTCCACAGGTTACACCCTTCCCAAAGAAGGCATGGTCAGAGGTTAAGAAAGTCCCTTTATGGGTTAAAACAAGCCTCTAGAAATTGGTACTTCAAGCTATCTCACTACTAATTGACTATGGCTTTGCTGAAACCTGGCGATCACAGACTTGTTCACTTATACCGATCACGACACTTTTGTTGCTGTCTTGATTTATGTTGATGATTTAGTTATTGCTAGCAACAATAATGATGCTTGTATTAATGTCAAAAGACACTTAAGTGAATGGTTCCATATGAAGGATCTTGGAGACCTAAAATATTTCTTGGGGCTAGAACGGCTAGAGTTAAAAGTAAATTTCTTTGCCAAAGAAAATATGCTCTTGATGTCCTTAATGAGTGTGGAATGCTTGGCTCAAAGCCCGTAGCTTTTCCTCTTGAGCAAAACCATCGATTAGCCTTGGACCAAAGTCCTTTGCTTCCCGATCCTTCCCAAACTGAGAAGGCTGGTTGGGAGACATATTTACTTGACAATTACACGACCCGACCTTACCTATTATGTTCATATTTTAAGTCAGCAAATGCAGCACCCAGAGAAGGACACTGAATGCATTTGTTAGAGAATCAAGTACTTAAAATCAAGTCCTGGAAAAGGAATCATTCACTCTAAAGACAACACTTTGCAGCCTTACAGTGACTCACGATTGGGCATCCCGTCCCTTAACTCGAAAATCAACTACTTCGGATATCTCATGAAACTTGGGACAACCCCAATTTCTTGGAAGACAAAGAAGGTAACACTATGTCCAAATCATCTAGTGAAGTCGAATATAGGGCAATGTCTCATGCCACTAGTGAGATACTCGCTACACAACCTCCTTCAAGTCTACAAGTTCAAATCACAACTCCACCATTCTCCATTGTGGATAACCAGCAAAGAATTCACTTAGTCGCAAACCCAGTGTATCATGAAAGAAGCAAACACATTGAAGTGGACTGCCACTTCATCAAAAAAGACCGCAGGAAGGGATAATCCAAACTGTTTTCACACCTTCAAGGCAAAAGAACAGTGGAACATTTTTACCAAGGCCTTGGGAGCTAAAAGTTTCCAAGAACTTAACAGAAGATAGGTGTTCATGAGCCCTTCACACCCCATCTTGAGGGGGAGTATTGAAATATTATTGTCTCTTAGTCCTAAGCCCAACTCCCCTAGTTGTATTTAGTTATTGTTCAGGTGTAGTTTGTAATTAGTTGTTGTATTTGTCGTGGCTTGGGCTAAGTGTTTGGGCTTATATCATTAGCTCTGTTTTCATAGGTTTCGTTTAGTTTTAGTTTTCTGTTTTCCTTTTAGTTTCAAGGGGGTCGCCATGTATATATTGCTTGCCCCCGCCCCTCGTAACCTTGAGTATTCAAGAAAAATTGATCTTTAATTCAATTAAGTTTTTTCTTCAGTTTCATCTTCTTCTTGTTTCAATATATATATATATATATATATATATATATATATATATAAACACATATGTACTGGAGCGTAAAGGGGAGAGGGGGAGGAGGACGGAGAGATATAAGAATAATTTTGTTTTATTGAGTAGTATATCTACTGGACAAAAAGTTGTCTCATAGTTTGATAAGGAACAAAATTTCGAAGTTTTTGTCTAGTCTTTCAGTCTTATTTTGTCATGTTTCATGATCACTTTATAAATCAAATAAAAATAAAAAGCTGTATTGTCTAGTCTGATAATTTTTTGTAAATCAAACGCAACTTAAGTGTTGTGAATATTTTTCACCAATATTTTTAACTATTCAGTAGGACCTCATTATACGAAATGTGACCAATGATGTGGAGCGGAGCAACAGTCTGGTGAGTGAAAGAAAGAAATAATAATAAAGGATATATGCTGGAATAGTGTGTTTCATTAGAACGTTGAGATACATTTATATAAAAAGTACATCTGAGACAGAGAGAACATTGAGGCTAAGGTTAAGGAACAAAATCTCCTATAAATGATACATAATTGATATAAACAGATATCTCTCCTATAATTGATACGCCAATCCTGGAGATGATGATAATTATAATAATTAGCTATTAATTGCTTTAGCTCCATCCCTTAATCGAAGGGGTGTAGTGTGCACTCCGAGTTTTTCTCTAAAGGTCCAGAATTTAGAGTGAGGCAAGGACTCTGTGAAGCCATATGCTACTTGTTCAAAAGAAGGAACATAGCATACTTGTAGTTTTTGTGCAAGAATTAAATCACGTATGAAATGCACATCAATTTCTTTCGAAAGACGGGATTTAAAGCAAGGGCAGCTGCACTTTGATTATCATACCATAGCATTGGTTTAAGCATAATTGGAACACCTATCTCTTTAATAATGTTCTGGATCCATATGACTTCAGCAACCAAATTTTGAGTCCTACAAGTAAATAAAAAATAAAAAATTGTTACTCTTAGTGTTTTGAAATCCCCATCTAATCATATGAAAATATGAGGAATAAGGGTTGCATTGTGGTTTCAGTCTGCAGTCTCTGTGGTCATGCTTTTGAAACTGTGGATCACCTGTTTTTGTCCTGTACTTATGCAACAAAGCTGTGGAATTGGTTAGGTGGTCTGCTGCAGATTTCAATTGATCAAACAAGCATTCTTTATGTTTTGTCAGCATATGACAGAAGTTGGATTAGTCAGGTCAGGGACATGGTGCTCTCAGCTATAGTCCGGATGATTTGGATGGTTTGGTTTTCAAGAAACCAGTTCAGGTTTGAAGACAAGGAAATCTCTTTTGTGGCAGTTGTGAAACTCATTTCAGCAAATATCACAATGGCTGGTAAACTATCAAATGGCTATGCTTCTCAATCCATGGTTGAATTCTCCTTTATCAAGCATTTTAATGTCCCTATTCATGCACCAAAAGCTCCCTGCATTATCCAAGTAAACTGGCATAAACCTCCTTGTGGTTGGTTGAAATGTAATATAGTTGGTGCCTCCAAAGGTAATCCGGGCTTGGCTACTTGTGGTGGTATTTTTAGAGATTCAAGTGGTGCCATTATGGGATGTTTTCCGGATTTCCTTGGAACTTTAACCTCTTTCCAAGCTGAATTGGTAGCTGTATGTTATGTTAGCAATTGAAACTGCATTTGATAAAAAGTGGTTAAAGCCATGGTTAGAATGTGATTCTTCATTGGTTGTGATAGCTTTTAACTCTCTCAGTCTAATTCCTTGGAAAATCAAGAATAGTTGGTTGAATTGCACTAGATTTACTAAGGAAATGCAATTTCATGTTTCTCACATTTACAGGGAAGGGAATTTTGTGCTGACAAATTAACAGCTTATAGATTTAACAGTCACGCTATACTTGGTGGGATTTAGCACCTTTTTCAGATTTAGATGATTTGGATTTTTCTCATTGAGTTTTGGTATAGTCCCCTCATGGATTTTGTATTTGTTTATTCATTTTTTTTTTAATAAATTAAGGTGTGTTGCATATAATGGATGGGTAAGGGTTGGGGTGTCACCAGTTGGGATGCCAATTCTTATTGTGCTGCCTTAAAGCCAAGTTTCCACCAAAAACATTGTGGTCTAGTAAATTAACTGCTTCAAAAGCTACACAAATGCATTCTTTAATGTTTCTACCCTTGACAAAGCCTCTTTGCTGAGGAGATATAATTTTTGGAACAATATGGGCAAGCCTGTCTGCTAACACTTTGGTTTGGTAATGATTTTGAACTGAAAATTGGCTAGAGCAATAGACCTATGATCTTCTATTCTATCAGTATTTGGAACTTTGGGAATGAGCACCATGAAGTTCAGATTTGGTAAGAGTCAATTCTGGGTAAAGAATTGAGAGACGGATTTACAAATATCTTGGCCAATAATGCTCCAATAAGCTTGATAGAAGCACCCCCAAATCCATCAGGACCATGAGCTCCTTCATAATTCATGGCAAAGACTGCCCTTTTCATCTCATCAGCTGAAGGAAGAAGATTTTAATAGCCAATTTAACTGAGGTGGTGATAATAGTGCAAAGACAAGTATACCAGTCCTTGAAAGCTGACCATTCATTTGTTTTTATTCAAGTCTTAAATATTATAGGTTCGTCTTCTTCAAGAATGAGCTTTTTTCTTTGTATTTTGTTTGGGATTTTTCTAATTCTATAAGTTGATTTCTTTATTTCTAAGTTTGATGTACTAGTCTCATAAATGCTTTCCACTAGTAATCACTTAATGCAATTATATTTTCTTACATTCTTTTCTTTTAAATTTGTCTTTGTTATAATTCTTCCTATTCTGAAACTTTTAGCTATAACCTATTAATTTTTATTCTTGTGTATGGACTATGGTGCATTAAAATTTGGCTGCAATGTGTAGGGTGCATTTGCCCATGTTACTTCAATTAGAATCAAGTTTTCATAGATGCATTGGTAGTAGTTGAAGCAATATGAAAGTCACCTGTTAATTATTTCTGTACATTCATGTATCAGGCAATCATTCCCTCTGTACATATTGATAGAAGACGTGGCAGAAGAATTCTAGCCAGACTTGCCAAAAACAACTTGGATTTTGTGTCTAAATTTGTGACTTTGTTAGATTTTCACTAACTTGACAAAATCTGTTATGTGCCTTGTTTACCTGATTCTCGAACATAATTTTGCACATTATATGTGATTCAATGTTTAATTAGTTTCTATCCCGAATGTGTACCCTTTTTCATTGATTGTAACAATTTGATGGATCAGCTTTGCTCAGTTTCCCAAACCAATGATGCTCACTGATTATTAATTTTTTTAAAAAAATATATGATGAGTGAACTGAAGAGCACAGTCCAAATATTGTTTCTAGCACCACCTCTATTATGAAGGGGTACATTGCAGGGTTGGCAAACAGAGAGATGCAGAAAGTGCCAGATGAAATGAGTGAGAATGGTATATGATGCCTAATGTTATGATTTACAGTGTCATGATTCATGGTGTTCTTCGTAAGAGAGATGTTGAAGTTGTGAGGGAATTGATGTACATGTTATGGGAGAAAATGAATGCAGGATAGAACCAGTGAAGATGGACTTTAGAGACTGAATTAACACAAAACTTTAAGTTTTAGGTGTATCCGAGTATGTTTAGTAACTCGTATTATGACCCGTGCAATGCACTGGGAGAGAATAAACAATATTTCAAATTTAGATGTAATGTATATGAGATTTAATAGTATAAATAATAAATCTGTCAAAATTAAATATTCATATAACAGTTGAAACAATTAAAACTGTAATTGATAATTCTGTTATAATTGTTATTGTTATGTATTTATGTACTGCATTAAATGGTAATAAAGTGGCTACTACAAAAAAAGAAATAAGGAATTACAACAATTTCAGGTCATCTGATATAACTTTTGGATAATCGATTGCTAACATGCTTTTGATAATATTGTCATGTCACCACAAGAATTTTTTAATTTAACTACTAATATTAGCTATTAATAAAATATGTAGCTAATTTCAAGTTAATTAACTACTTGTTAACTATAGTTAAGTGTTATAGCTACCATAAATCTATTCTTACTGAAAGTTAAAACTAAATATTAACTATTGACTATTTTTTATAAAAAATTATTTTACTACGAATAAACACTACACTTTCACTCTCTGCATCCTCTTCTTCCCACTCTCGCCCTCTCACACTCGCCTCTTCACTGCTCACCGCCTCGTGTTCACCTCTCGCCCGCCTCTCACTCGCCTCTTCACTCGCTCACTTTGCTCAGTTCACTCCGCACTCTTCACTCTTCACCGCTCAGTTCACTCTTGCATGGTTCTCGTTCTCGCACTCTCACTCTCCGCACTCGCTAACTCTTTCTCTCTCTAAAGTTGCGATTTGAAGGTAAGATTCAAAGGTGAGCTAGGGATCTGCAATTTGAAGACAAGATTTACTTGAAGATAAGAAGTTCAACTCGTAATTTGAAGGTAACATGTTCGATCTATAATTAGGTTGTGATTTGTCAATTTGTTTTTGCGCTCTCTCTCTCTCAATTCCATTTTGCGCTTTGTCATTTTGATTTGTGATATCAATTTGTTGAATGCACCGCTTGATCAATCTAAAGCTCTTCAAACATACACATTGATCCAATGATGCATCCCTATTTTGTGACTAGAAATCTTCAATTTCCGGAAGAAGATACTGGTAGCTTCATTCGCTTTTTTCAATCTTAGAATTTCTAATTCATTTTTAGTAGTTTGCAATTTCATTTTCTTTGATCCGAGTGATTTATAGATTAATTTACACAATTGTTTTGGAATGGAATGTGCAGCTTGCTTTTGGAGGAAATAGATGAGAAAACTAGGTCCTTCCATGAATCATCCAAGTAAAGTGCGGATGATGGAGCCATTGCTCTCTAGTGAGTTTGTACTTTAGTAGGGTGACATGTTCTCGTCCCTATTTTGTGCAGATATTCCAAAGGTTGCTATATTCAATGACAATGACAAGTGAGTTTCCTCATTCCCGAGCTTTATTTTGTAGTGTTGTTCTATTCCTTTAAAATAAATAATAAGGTGTTCCCCTGCTCATCTTGTGACCTCTCGTTATGTGAATGGCTGGCTTATACATTCAAATGACATGCCGATCTCATCATGCTATGGTAATTTGTGGATTTGTTGTGTTAAAATTCACAACTTCAATATTGGCGACAGCTTTCCCGTCAAGGCATTTTTACAGCTAAACTGAATTTTTAATATTGTGCACCGGCATGTATGTCTTAGAGCGGTGATTTTGTAATAGAGGAAGAAACTGTAGCTAGTTTAATAAATTAAATCTATACATATATTTATGTTAGTTAACATCTTAAATTGATAATATAATATTGTTAGATGAAATGAGATATTGCTTGCAGAGTGGAAACCTGGTGTGAGTTTTAAAAAACAGAGGAAGGAAATTTGTTATGAAGGTGCTAGACACCCGAGCATTTTGACACTTCCATGAGAGAGTTTTATTATTCTTTTGAAAGAGTGGGTTATGTGTATTGGTACTTTGATTGCTTGGCCTTATAATGTGGCAGTAGTAATGGGTTTTGATTTATGAGTTCCTTATTTGCTCTCTTTCTCAAGGCCAAGAGGTCTTACCATTTGTGCTTCCATTTGGGGGACTAATTGAAACCCACATTTCATAAGTTTTTGAAGATTAAGAAACAGAGGGAAAGTAAAAGAGATTGAAACGATGAGATGGACATTGTGTTCTTCTCACAGATAGAAATAGAAAGAGATACTAAATGTGTTACTTTCCTTATTTTCGTGAGATGTATGCTATGTCAATGTTTTTTTGTCAAGAATCAATATTTGTCTTTCATGAAATCCATTAAAATGTGTCTCTAATTCACTCTAATTGTGTTTGTGTAGGTTCTCTCAAATCTTGGTTCATTGAGAACTCAACTTCCTTGCTTTGTTAGATTGAAGTCATGAAGTGAAATTCGATTTATGTTTTTCCCATTTGTTCTCTTTATTTCGAATCTAATTTTATGCAGATGACATCTATTTCCATAAGTATTTGGGATTATAAAGGTGTCTGACCGCTGCCATGTATATGTTAATTTTAATTTTTGCAATGCTGCCATCTTTTTATTGTGCTTTCTTTCTTGTGCTTGGTAATGACTTGACCGATAAACTGGTTTTGGTCCTAGTCTTTACGATGGTTTCCAGTGTCCGCACCCGATAAAGGTTGCTGAAATTTTTTTGGGGTTTGCAACATGCTCAATATTCTAGTCTTGTCCTAACTACAATATTTGTTTCCTGTGTTTAAAGAGAAGTTAGATAGGGTACATGTTGAAGATTCTAGACCACTTCTTATAGACACTACCAATTTAACAGGCTTGGTATATTCTCATGTATGAAATTAAGTGAGTTTATTTCAATCTCTCATGTATGTTTTAATGATATATTCCTGATTCCTAGACTTATTTTGGCTTTATATATTAAGCAGGTTTGCTAGCTAGTCTTGTTGTTTTGAACTCATTCAATCTTCACTTTCACTTTAGCTACCTAGTTGATGGGTTGGCTCATTTGCATAACATAGGACTAACCCATATGTAAATTCTTTATTATTTATTATAGGAACATGAACTATTCTTCTATTGTTGTGCTACTATTATTTGGTTTTACAGGTGGGCATCCGATGTATCGGGTCTTATTACCCGGCTGATTTTTTGCCGTGTTATCGCTATTGGTCAAGTGCCGCTTCGCTTGCTAGTACCTTTGGCCGGTGCATTTACTTGGGTTTATGGGTTGTTCTAGTAATGCATTTATATTTGGGGTTCCCATGTATTAAGAACTCGTAAATTGCTTGTTAAGCCATTTAGGTGTGGGTCACTTTTTAGTGGTGTAACCAAAGTGTAAATTGCTTGCTAAGGTTTTTCGTGTAAATAGCTACTTTCACTCCTTCATTGGGGGCGATATTAGAAATCTCGATTGTAGTTGTAGTGAAATTCCTCTTGCTCAGCTCTTTTTATAATGTCTTGCTACTTTACTATTATATAATTTTTTTAAAATGTCAAATGCATTCTAACAGTTTTGCACTTGAATTTTTGGGCATCTATCCCTAGATGCTAGCCTCCCTCCGTGACATTAGTCATCGATGGTTCAAGAGACTCTACATTTAGAAATCAAGCCTCGTGGAAGTTAATTATCGCTTAAAAATGCAGGGAGATATGGACTTTTCATGTCGTTTCTTCAAGTCCATAACAGAAGTTTAGGCATTGCAAATAAGGTTCGAAAGGTAAGTACCACTGACATTTACCGTAGATATTTCAAAATAACTTCCAATTTAGGAACGATTAATCAATAAGTAATAAATCGACATGCCTTTGCCATGGTTCGATCAAATACCTAATTTGAATTTGAAATTTGTTTGCTAATGATAATGGTTGCTGAGTGATGTGTTTTAAGTCTTGGAGCGTTCAGTTTCAGACATGGTAAACAACACATGTACGGGTCATTAAAATCAAACACACAAATATTTTTTTCTTTAATAATTGTCAAAATCTTGTTTATCAAAAAAAAAATTGGCCGGGTAACTTGTCAATCTCTTTTTTTTTTTTGGCATTGCATCTATGCCTCGATTCTTAGTAGAGTTTTGTAACAGTTCAATATTCAATTCGACTTTTTTATGGCGTCATAATGAGCTTGAGACTTGAGACAAATATGAGTATTCAGTTCACTTAAGGTGTTAACATTGCTTGTGCACTCATGTCCATATTGTTTCAAGCAACTTTATAATTTAAGGCCTATTTGCTTGAGATCCTAAAATTCTAATTCCATTTGCACTTGTTTTCCAATAAAAATATTCAACAAAGAATCCCTGAATTCTTTTCTCCTTAAATATCATGTTATTCGAGAGATATAATACTTAAATACAATTCAGGTATATACTGCTTGAATTTAGCTTGCTAATGCTTAGTGGTGAATAAGCTCATATAGAACCCAAAACTCCACAAAGAATTTCAAACTAATGGATATCCTTGAGAATGTAACCAAACCTAAATTGTCTATCCTCTGTGAGAAGTTTAGTAGAATATTTTCGTAAGAATTTAGATTTGCATGTTTAGGTGCTGAATTTTATTCTCTGTGTATATCGCCAGAAATAGTTCTCAGATTCGATGTAAAATGGTTTATCTTACCCTCCGAATTTGGTTCCTTGAAAGACTAGTCTCTCTCTTTGACTTTTCATTTTACTTTGGAGACATGAATGCACAAATTTATGAAACTTAAAACAAGTACTTTTGATCACAAAATTGAAAAGAACAAGAACATGGACTAGGACTATGAGCTTTAACCTATTTAGACATGCCCCCAAAAAATAATAAAAAATAATGCTCTAATCATGGAATGTTCATGTAAGACTCTAACAGTGTTTACTTTTCATTTTGTCGCCATGGCTGATTCTAATAATGAAGTACCCTCGTCTCATATGATGCCATTCAATGTTGTTTTGATCATCCATCTAACTTAACTTTTGCTTGAAAATCGTAGGGTCCGAGGTTTTCAAACCCTCAAAAGTTATGATGTAGAATCGAGTAAACCAAAGATGAAGAATCACAAGATATTCATGACTTATTTCATAAGAATGTGGAGATTTATGTAGGAATTTTTAGTGAATCACCAATGTCTTCTTACATTTTTTAGATTAGTAATTTGTGACATTATGGATACTTCTTATTTAATGTTTGTCAATAGTTTGATATTCGAGATATTTGTTTATGTTTGAGCTGTTTCAGCTTATTCAAAATGTGACTTTTTACACTACTGATCCTACTTGAAAAGTTTTCACATTCTATATCACTTAATTCTATAATTCAACATAACTATGGAAAACCCTTTTGATCCGATGTAAAGATATCGGCCGTTAAATTGGTCTCAAACCTTGCAGGTGCTTGGGAAATTCACCTGATGGTGCAACTTTTTCATTTTTTTGAATTAGCTAGGGAATAACTATAGAATCGCTTAAGAAAATCTAATATAGATTGGCTTATAAAATCGCTACTACAATATGGCAGCACCAGCTAGTAAAAATTTTGAAGAGCATATTACTAGGGATTAACTAAGCAAAATAGCTAGTACCATTTAAGATTAGCTATGAATTGGATAGAAAATTTCCTAAATAATTTAACACTAAATTATGCTACCACTAATTTTGTAGCTAATTTAGTAGCTAAATTTATTTGCTAGAAATTAGTTAACACTCAATTGTTACAAAATTTGTCGTAGCTAATCACCAAATTTCTTGTAGTGTGTGTCTATAAATCTATGGTTAAAGTAGAACGGTTATGGGTCATTCCTGAATGTAAATTAAATCAAAGCTGAAGTTCTATGGTGATTTTTCTGACATACTAGTCAGTCATCTTTTATTTTACAATAAACCATTTTTCTCAATTTATCTTATTAATTAGTTTTTTATATATTAAATATTTAATTACTAATAACGAGAGATGATAAGATAATATTTTTTGACCAATTAAATTCATAAACTTGTGATAGATTTTATATGAGACACTAGATATATCCTTTCATTAAAGTGGTTACTGCATATTGCATTCTGTATTAGTAGGAAATTGAAGTTGTGCCACTAATTCAGAGACTCGTGGAGGGAAGTAGTGATCCAGGAACAAGCCAGGCGGTGTCTGGGACCTTGAAGTCAACATGCGGGTTAGAAAGATGGGTATGGAATTGCTGATGTGCTTCATGGGACTTCAAGGTTTTGATAAAAATTGTTCTTATAGGCATTATTTGATCACATGAAATTTTATAAGTTTATGTCTGTCTTATTTCAATATTCATTTTCACCTCCCTCATTACTTATAATATTCATATTCATTTTTTGGTGTAATTTTTTTTTATACAAAATGTATATTGAAAAGGAGTATATGGGTATTTTATAAGTCGTTCAGTCTTGGATACTCCGCAAAAATACAAATCGTGATTTCATGTCGATCTTGTCCCAAACCGATACTCAGAAAGATACTCCCAGACACGATCCAAGAAGCATCCTCTTTTATTTTATTTTTAAATTATCTTTACCCGATATTTTTATGATACTTCTCCTGGAAGAAGTACGATTCAAGAAGTAGATCATTTGACAAAGGTGCCTTTTGATGAACCACCTAAACTAGTAAAATGTTTTTTCTAGATGACGGTAAAGGGGAGAGAAGATCTAATCAATTAGTATTAAACATTAATGCCATGTGGAATGCCTTCAATCATTCACTATCAGATATAGAGCTCAGGACTTGTTTTGAGTTCTACTAAAGATGTTTTCTGCTATTAGTGATCATGTTATATATTTTTATAAATTGTGATCATCATAGTTATACAAAATGTGGGAGAAATGATCAATGTTTCTTTCTTTATAAACATTTTTGTACTATATAAAATATTTAAAAAATTTTTTCTCAACGTATTCGGATACCTGGGATCCTGAATTTCAAAAATCGTGACACATGTATTTAACCGGTATCGTAATAAGTATGCGAGCTTCATAGTTTATAACTTGAACCCATTTATAAGATATGGAAATCTAAAGCAAACAATACTGCTAGTGAACCAAACCAGTATTTATATTACAAACCCCTATTCTTTTATTTTACACCAAGAAACAGAAAAACGCCAGATCAGATCACTTTAAATTGTTCAAAGCCTCGGCTAATTTCCTATATTCAATAATTCAAACACTGACACTCTTAGAGAAGACTCGAGCAAGCTGAGATAAGTCCAAAAATAGCAGACCAGTGTTGAAGCAACCTGGACGTACAGATCCACCGATTCCACAATAAAACTAGGTTGTAAAAACTTAGAGAATATATGAAGTATGAAGAAGAGATAGAGCTTGGAATTTAGCAAATGATTCCTCTTGATCTTTCCATTGATGGCCATAG
Organism: Sophora flavescens; assembly: GCA_030762895.1. Taxonomy (NCBI): domain Eukaryota; kingdom Viridiplantae; phylum Streptophyta; class Magnoliopsida; order Fabales; family Fabaceae; genus Sophora; species Sophora flavescens. Next base: position 21,332 of record JAUPTC010001532.1, read on the forward strand.
CCTTGTATAGTTACAAGTTGTAACTGCTTCTAACTGTTGTAACCGCCATTAAATTCAACCAATTTAAACAGATTATCAGACTAAAATGCAAGTAATTAATGGAAACATCTAAATGTAATGTATAATACTTCTGCAAGCTAAGGATGGTAGATATCCAACAATCCTAGCTTGAGATGAGCTTTGAAAGTGTGGAAGGATGTAAACCCTTGGCGAATACATCTGCCGTCTGATTTATGAGGAAGTGATGGGCAAGAACCCTCATTAAACCACGCCTAAACACTTCTCCTTGCTGTGACAATCAATTTCCAAGTGTTTAGTGCGCTTCATGAAACATGGTGGTTTGCTGGTAATATGAAGAGTACTAATATCACAAAGAGATAACAGACTGGTTTATATACATTCAATATGTAAATCCTTCAAGATAGTGTAGCGATCGTAATTCACAAGTTATTTAACCTAAGGCTCTATATCTACTTCCTCACTTGATGACTTTGCAACCGTGAGCTAAGTTACTTTTGATCTCCCATATCAAAGTAGTCACCAAGGAAGAAAACAGATCCACTAACGACCTCCTAGTATCCGACATCCACCCCAATCTGCATCCACAACCAAGAATCAAGACGAAGACCGAGTGGGAAGAAACAATCCTTTCTGTGGCAAACTTTCGAGGTATTTCTTAACACTCCTGTTAAAATCCAAAATGTACTGAGAAGTTAAAGTAGGAACTCGACTTAGTTGGGTTGCATCGCAGGTGAAGACAAGCAGTTAGGGTAAGATATAGAAGCCTCCCAACAAGCCTCCTATAACCCGTAACATCATCATATTGCCTCCGCATCCTCGGTGCACCGAATGAGATCAATTGAGGAAATAGGTTTATCCTCGAGATTCCCGAATCAAATTAAGTCAAGACAAAGATTGCTCTTCGGGAGCATAAGGAAATTCCTTGGTGGAATGTGTGCCTAACTCCTAAGAAATACTTCAAAGACACCTAAATTTTTGATGCCAAATTGTTGATCCAGTTAACTTGATAGAATTTATTTCATCTAGAGAATTACCAAATCAAAGACAACAGTCCGTAACACCCTACTTTTTATTTTTTCCGATTTTTATTTTTCAGAAAATATTTTACTAGATAACTGCAGATAATGTGTTTTATTTATATTTTTGCACAGTTCATGGAGATTGGATTTTTGAAATAAAAATCATGACCATATTCTATCCTAGGGTAGAAGCTTACGATAAAAAAATTGGCTGAAAATTCAGATTTAACCCATTCTGCTGTCTGATGATAATTTTACCTGGCAAAACTAAAATTTGACTCCGTGAGAAAATGGTTTATATTTAAATCATATTTCCAACGAGTTTGATTAGTTTGAAAATTTTCGCCGAAACGAATATTACGCTTTTATATCGGGCGTAAACCCTAATCCAGGAGCCGACTGAGTCGGTAGTGCTGCAGACCCTGCTGCAGACTGACAATGAAGTCATACATGATGACTCATGGAGGATGAGTCACCACATTTACACATTAAATGCAAGTAATCGCTTATATTTACCTAAAAATACTGTAATACCCCCAAGCTGCGGTATTAACAAGACGCGATCTACGACTTCCAACTACTCATTTTACGTGGTTGAAAACCTCCCACATCTATCCATCTCAGGCATCCACCTCCAATAAATCTTACCTATTTCATTTTACTTTTCGTTTACGGTTTTCTCTCAAAACCAACCGGTAAACGATTTGAGTCAGCGTCATTTAATTCTCCGAACCACTATCGGATAAGATCGGTGACTCATTAGTGAGTCACTTTGTGTGGCCTAAAATCAGCCACACCTCCATCAAAATGTGAGCCACACATTTAATAACTTAGTTAAGCAAAGTAACCCTAGTTGGGCTTAATTATTAACTGCGGTTGCTTATATTAATTTGTAATCACAAAACCCATTAAACCAATTCCTTTTAACTAAACAAGGTATAAGATTACTCCTATAAATATTCCCTTCCAAACCGTGGCTCCCCTCTACCATTTCACCTATCTTTCTTCATTTCTCTTCATCTTTCCCACCAACTAAGTTACAAACCCTAAGAACACCTAATTTCTACCAAACATATGACCCTCTTCCTTTCTGAACTTGAAAACACTCAATATAAAAGTTGTTCCTCTTTATTCTTCTTTCCAACAAGCTAACAATCATCAAAACGGATAAGTGGATTGGGAGAAAGGCTCAAAATACAGAAACTACCCAGAATTCCCAGCAACCTAAACAGCATAAAGAAGGCCCTTTTCACCCCTGTTATGATCCGAACTAAATGGAAACCTTAAACACCAAAGTTGTTCCATTTCTTCTTATCTTTCTATCAAGCCAAAGTTCGTAATTTTTGATATATATTGTAGATACACTCACAATAACATCACACCTCAAGCTGTCCAGTTTTCAACATAGTGAAGGTTGATCATTTTCTTCATTTCTTTCAATCTTCAAGAGGTAAAAGCTCATCTCCTTTGATCATATAAGCTTTCATATTCATGTATTTATCATGTTTATGCTATGAATCATATTTTTCCATTCCTAGATCTAG
>JAUPTC010001533.1:0-23912 GCA_030762895.1 Sophora flavescens
CGACTTCCCGCCCCATCTACGTGATAGCCCATGCTCAAAATTAATGTGGAGCCTCCATTGTTGACTTCTTGAGCTTTGGATGAACATTAGAAGGTGCAGCAACTCTATAAATTGCGAACTCAGCTTCAAGCATAGGGAACGAAAATTGGGTTGTTAGGAGGGAGGGAAAGCTCTTCAAGTTTTTGTAATTGTCTTGAAAAAATCTCAGAGTTCTTATTTTTATGGGGAGAAAAGTTAAAAAGATAGACCCATTGCTAATTAGAAATTGTAATTTGAGTGCTCACTACTGAGAGTTGTTGTATTCTCAATTGGTATTATGAATATTCTTCTCTATTTTCTCCTCCATTAATATTGGGATTATTGAATCAATGAGAGTCACTATGCTTGTTCTATTTTAGTATGGGTTTAAGATCTGGCTGTTGATGCCTATCATTTTCTACCGTCTTTATTCATGATGCATGTAACTTGTATGATAAATTGCTCAAATGATGTGATTATGTTGATTTGATTTCCATGTCTATGATTGAACATTGTTAGAACTTAGAAGTGAATATTAATTTTTGTTCAACTGATCTGTTTATAATAATTTGAGCTTGTTGGTGTCATGAATTGTCTCCTGTAGTAACCAATTTGGATCATTGCATATATGGGAAAGAATGATGGTGCGGATTCTTTTTCTATTAAAGCTTAATTAACATGGCAATGTGTAGGTATTGTCCTGTATGGACTCTGGGCGTGGAGCTTTAATTATTTGATTTTTTTATGCGTTTTATTTATATATATATAAATTAGCGTGCTTTTAAAAAAAGAATAAATATATAATAAAACAAACAGACAAAAAATGAAAAAGTCATAAAACAAAAATATGAATTACTATTTGTATCCTTTTTATTATCTTTTGTTTCTTTTTTATATGCAATTGGTAAATATTTTTTTTAGGGTTAAAATAAATATTTTAAAGATTATTAATAATTTGCACAATCAATTGAGGGTAACCGTTTAAGGATGGATGTATCAGGGTGCAATGGGGTTAAGTCTCCATCCTTTCCTGTGCATAATTACACTCCCGAATCTTTTTTTTTTTTTTTGATGCAGGCCATTTCTTTTGGGTTTTCCAGTTTTTTCTAAATTAAAATTAAATTGGTGGTGAATCCATATCATTTTTAAAAAACAAAATTTTACTCGCCAATCCCGTCGTGATGTCGGTCGCTGAGAATGGCGACTCCACTAGGGACTTTTATTAGAGAGTCAGGTTCATTTTAATTACTTGTGCATTTTGTTAATAAATTTTAACTTATTTATTTACCCTTTTTGTATGTTTGTCGTTGTTAATTTTGTTTTTTGTATGAAGATAAAAATGAGAAAAAAAATTTAAAAAAAATAAAATAAAATATTTTCTCTGATTTGTGAATTAAGCATCTTTGTTTGTATTCTCTTGTTTTGAGTCTTGTTTGGTTAATTTCTCTTGAAATGTTTTGTTCATGATATTTTACTCTCTTTTTTGTGTTTTATTTTGTTTTGTTTTAAAAGTATAAAAAGAAGAATATAAAAAATAAAATAAATTTGTGGGTTTAGGTGTTTGTCACGTTTCTTTGCTCATGTTTTAACTTATTTGTTTTACTATTTTTTCCTTTTGTTGTGTTTTTATTTAAAAAAAACAAAAAGGTTGTTTCCATATTTCGTGGGTTGGTTTCTATTATCTTGTTTTATTTTTCAGCTCATATTTCACTTCATGTTATTTCATATATTAATTGGTGTAAATATATTTTATTAATGATATTTACTATTTCAATTTTAAACATTAGGGTAGATGACTCCTAACTTCTTTTGTATATACATGTGTGGCTTTGTTCTGCAGGTTTTGTTTTTTTAGTTTTAAATTTTACAGGTTTGTATGCTCCCGCACATAATGCATTGTTACTTCACGCACTTTTTGGGTTCTATGCCGAGCCTTGTAAATCCATTAGATTAGAAGGGGGCTTCAATGGTGTTATTGTGATGCTTTTGCATCTCGGCGATCATTGATTCTCCCCTCGTTGCTCTGCGGTACCATGGATTACCATATTGTGATTAGATTGTCCCTGTGGTGAGGTTTTATGGATCCCGTGTCCTTATCTTCTAGATAGGGGTAATCCAAGGGGACCATGTCCATTAGGGGTCTGGACCGTTCAAAAAAATGTGCAGATATAGAATGCCCATAGCTGCTGTCCCGAATTAGGGTTTTGACCTTAAACATCCAAACACGAGGCTTTACCCTACTTAGGACACAAGGAGCATGCTCCTCTCTCCCTCTAAAAATTTATCGTTATTCCTTTTTCAGGATGCTGCGAGTTGTGCGATCTCTTAAGGTGATATTTTTTGGGCAAAATAAATTTGTTTAAGAATGAAAGGCACCATCAAGGGAGTGACAACTCACGTGTCTAAAAGTTTTATTCTTTGTTGTAAGATGGAGAATCACCGTTAAGGTGATAATGTGTATCTTTCAAATAAAATGGAAAACGATATAGGATCAAATTCAGTGAGGAAAATAATTCAAAAAGTTTTTTAAGATTCATTGTTGATCTTATATTAACCATGTCCATTTGAGACAACTCATTGCTCTTGGACGGACGCCCTAAGGAATGGTTGTAAGAAAAATCAAAGATACCCATAAAAACTCTTATGGTTCTCAACCAGCGACAATCATGTCTTCTAGACAAAGTAATAATTGAGTCTTGAAATGTGCAGGTATTGTTTAAACATGCAATTGCTCCTTGAAAACTAAAATCCATCAAACTCGGACCTACGAGACTAGGTCACAAGCTAGGCTTCAAAAGATGGCAAGCTCGGGAAGGAATTTGGACCAAGAGGTTGATGAAATAAGGGGAAAGGATCAACTCGGTGGCAGAAGGACAACATGGTGGAGGATCTATTCAAGCGGTGACCGACTCTCTTAAGACAACAAATGGGAACCCGTAGATGGCCAGGTGCAAGTAACAATCAGAATAAGGAAGATGAACCCGTGAATGATAATTTTGAAGAGGGAGAACAATGCTTGATACCAACAATGGGCGGACTATTAGATACAACTAGATAGTAACTTGGAAAGAAAAAGTTAAGAGATGAGTTAATTGGTAAAATGTAGGAACAAATCAAGGCCACGAAGGACCTAATCTTTCTGACCCGATGGAATCAATGAGTTGTGCGGAGGTCAAACTTCGACATTCCCAACGATTTTAAAATTCCTGATTTCATAAAGTCAGCGGAAGCAATAATCCGAATTTTCATCTAAAGACCTATCTCACTAAGATAGCTATGGTCTCGGGACCCAGAAATTTTTGATTAATTTCTTTCATGAGAGCTTGAGTGGACCAGCTACGGAATGGTATATGCGACTTGATCACTCAAGGATTTCTTCTTTGGGAGGACTTGGCGAGTTTTGTTCTTGGGACAATATCGATTCAATATCGACATTGCGCCCTCCAGGAAAACTGATTAGCGACGCAAAAAGAAGAATAATGAAACTTTCAAGGAGTATGTTGGAGATGGAGAATTTTGCCATCTCAAGTTCAGCCTCCATTGACTCTAGCTGAAATGTGTTCATATTTCATGGGGACCTTAGGATCTCCTTTCATTAGTTTGATGGTGGGGAGCTGTTTACAAGGGAATTTTCTAATTTAATTTCAGGAGGAGAAATGATTAAGAATCTTACAAAAACGGGAAGTTACCCGATGGGAATACGGAGATAAATCTCCATAAAAAAGCAACACCCCCGGAAAGAAAAAGGATCCAGAGGTGTCTTATGTACAACAACAAACCTAATACTTTACTCACAACCCACAACCATACCGGTCTTACCAAGCACCTCCTTACATTCCCCATCACATCAAACCCCATACCAAATCAACAATGTCCCTCGCCACGACCATATATCCCAACTAATCCTATCCATACCAACCGCCTCCGCTCCTCAAAACCAGCTAACCAAACACGTGCCCGACCCCAACTTAACCACCCTCTTTTCCAAAGCTGCCAATCTCTATCTGATTTGTTTCAACAATTGTTCGGCGCACGTAATAACTAGTATCCCTTTTAGTCCTATGGTTCCTCCATTCCAATCATGGTATAATCCCAATGTGACTTGCAAGTACCATATGGACAATCGGGGGCACTCAATTGAAGATTGTGAAGCTTTTAATACAATGGTAAGGAGATTAATTCCTTGTGGAAGGTTGAAAGTTCAAAAGGATGAAGGGCCTAGCATTACATGTAATCCCATTCCAAATCATGATAAAGGGGCGAGTGAATGCATTAGAGAAAGAGGAAAAGGTGCATATGAAGGTAGCCAATTTGAAGACCCCCATGAGGTTGATATTTCAAGGACTAGTCAAGTAAGTTATGTCACTCCATCGACTTATGGTGATAGAAGCTCACGAAAGATTCTTGTCAAATTCATCTAAAAGCGTCGAGAATTCAAAGCTCACGGTTCGAGAAACTCGTGGCCATGGGTATAGTGAATGTTACCCGGTCAAGCAACATTTCAAGGAAATAGGCACTGTGGAGTGCTTCGTCCATAAAGTTCCTTACAACAGCGTAACCCAAAACCCGGGGAAGGTTGTCATAGCAATCAAGGAGCGCGCTTTCCCTTACAATGACCACTCCACCCTATACCTTGGAAATATGATGTTAAGGTGGAGACTCAAGGTGAGGTAGGACAAAACTCTCTAGCTTTTGTTGCTAAGGCAAGCAGAGTCATCCAAATGGTGACAAATGTTGCACGTTCAGGAAGGATTCACAAGGAGTGGTAGATACTACGGACGGGAAAATGAAACCCACGAAGGAGAATGAGCATCTATCGAGGGAAAAAGAAGAAGACCACGAATTCCGACAATCATGAAACAAAGTGAGTATGACATTGTGGAGCATCTCGGGAAGACTACCGCGGGAATTTCCCTCTATCACTCATCATGAACTCAGAGCACGATCGTAAAGCATTGTAGAAAGTACTGAATGAAGCTTACATGAATCGGATGTTACCCCGAGAAAGTGTGGTGAATATGGTAGATCACAGAAACACACTAATTTAATTACTTTCTCACGAGGGAAGAAGTGGTACCTTCAATAGGGAACAACCTAAGTGTGTTACACATAACTACGAAATGTGAGGGGTATGTTCGCTAAGGTTTTGATTGATGGAGGTTCAGCTTTGAATGTCCTCCCAAGAACCACCTTAGTGAGCTATCCATGAGTGTGGAGGATCTAAAGCCTCAAGACATGATCGTGCATGCCTTTGATGGAAGCAAAAGAGGAATTTTGGGAAGGTGACCTGTAACATCCTAAAATTCTAACATAATTAATTTGAAAAAAATAAATAATAATAATATTAAGTTATTAAAAAGTGTAGGGCAAATAAAAATATAATTGGGAGATTTAGTGTAAAAAAATTTAATAGTATAAAGATTTATTGAAATTACTTAATTATTTTAAGAGAATGTAATATATATATATATATATATATATATATATATATATATATATATATATATATATATATATATATATATATATAAAGTGGCGTGCAGGGGGCCTTTTTTTTCGCTGTTGGATTTTGCCAATTTACTCTTGTAAATTGGATTCAGGTAGGTTAGGTTTTTAATATATATATATATATGACATCTAATGAAAAGAAAAAAAGGGAACGCGTTAGGGATATGGGTTTCGTGAGGCAACGTTTTCACAAGGGCTATTTGACACCGCGCCGCACAGTGAGTGAGGGGAGAGGGGTTTTGGTTTGTGAGCATAGCCATAGCGAGACAGATCCAAGAAGCGCCACCAAACGGAGAAGAATTTTTAGAGAAGCGCAAATACTTATCATAAATAATTTTTTAGAGCACATTGGAGGTCTTCGAGAGGTGAGCAACAATATCTTTTAATAACCTTTCCATGGTACATGTGTTTGTTGTGTTGAAGCGATTTACCTATGATTTTGAGTGGATTTCTAATTGAATGATGCATGTTATTGATAAACTAATTTTTTAAGGTTTTGAATTAAAATAAAAAAGATTATTAAATTGGGTATTTATTCTTATTCTTACGATGGTATGAAATACATGATTGGTATTGTATTAGTTGAATGACGTGCTTATCGGTGTATGCTATGCCATGTGAGTTTATTCAACATGCATGAGTAAGATCAACATTTAATTTTTGGTAAATGAATTGTTACACGTATGAGACATGAAAGCGTGCCTTATGATGATTTGTAATGATGTTTCCGCAATACCGCCTATGATATGTGGTATCGAAGAGAAATCCCGCCTTAAGGGGGTAACTAAAATAACATCGCCATGTGGTTGGGATGTGAAAATGAGTAATACTACCTAAAAAGGAGTTTCAGTAACAGCCACCAGGTGGGGGTGTCGAAAGGAGAAATACCACCATGTGCACATGGGAGGTATCGGAAATGTCCCCAGACAGAGGGCGACATCGAAACACTCCTCGTGAGTAGGGGGTGGAAGCGTGGGATGCCATTGTGGTGTGATGTGAACTATATGGCATGCGTAAGAGGCCAATTTAATTAGGGAGGTCTTCGGACAGCTTGGATTAAACTAGAATTTATCCGGTATATGGATGTGATGTATTGAGGCGAGATTATTATTGATATTAAAAGTATTTTCTTTTATATATATTATTTTGGAAAATTAGCGGGTGCCATGGACAGTTTTAGGTTGCTGGTAGTGAGAACAATGCTATTTTCGAAAATATTTTTAAGCGTATTGTTGATCATGGGATTTTATATCTCATTATAAGTATTCTTTCCGAGCACGAGGAGGACGTCATTGAAACTGAAGAGGTGTGAAGACTTAGTGGATTCCATTAGTTATTCTTTCTAGTTTGGTTAGTATTTCTTAAATAAGGAGCCGTATGTGGCCGAGACACATTTATTTATCGTTGGGATTGTAATTAGACGTAATTTTGAGGCTTTTGATTTTTACTTATATTTATATTCACTACATGGATATTTTATTTCTACGTTATTTATTATGAGGTATTTTCGGACTTTAAATATTTTTTTAATTTGGCTTTATGAGATGTATGTTTTAATTAAATGTTTTAAAGGATTTTTTTTTATTTATTTTACCTTGGGGATTACTAATGTAACAAAGAGGGCTTGCATTTATGGTATCAGTAGTTTGATTCATCCCGATTATGGCATTAGGGCTTTTATAAAGCAAAACTTGGGCGCATAGGATGCTTGTTAGAGTTGTAAATGTTGCATGCTATTCTTTGGGATATTGGACTTGATCAACCTATATTTCATAGGTAGTGAGCGATTTATAGGACTAATAGGTGAGGGGTCGAACATTGCACTCGGCGGCTTTGGTTTGTATGATCGGAGCTACGCAGGGGTGACGGAGCTCTCCATCAAGCTTTAGGGGAATGGAGGCCAATCACGATGGAGTGGTGGCTACCTAGGACCCTGCAGGGGACTTTAAATTCATGAAGAATGATCCGCATTATTATTCCGAGGCATCTTAGACCCAAGGAAATGACCACTTTCTTTCAACACGAATGCGGTGAGGAAAGTTACTCTGTTGTTCGAGTCAGGGAGCAACACATTCATTCATTTGCATTTAAATGTGCTTTCAATTCTTAAGAGTTAGGTTACACTAACCGTCACATGATTTGTGTGTTTCTACTCTGTTAAAGATAGATTATTACTCTTCATTCTACTGCAATGTCCCTTATTGTTTCAAGACCTTACTTATATTGTTGGCTTGATATGTTTACCTATGTGTGGTCTAGATATTATTTTGGGCATGGAATTAGTTTTTCTCGTGAACAATCTATTATTGATCATGCTAGTCTAACTATTTATTTCGTTCCATGGTCCATGTCTATTAACTCTCCTAGGACGAACATCTTATCTCTCTTGCCTCATGTCGTAAAGTGCTTAGTTGAGGGAGCCTCGGGGATATATACTTCTCTTTTCTAAGATGAGGGCTGAGAGTGATAGAAGCGGAGTTGCCTATGTGTGTGAGTTCCCAGATGTGTCCTAAGGATGTCCTATTACCTCCAGTAAGAGATTGGTTTACCTTAGATCTAGTACTCGGGAGTGGACTTTGTATGTGTACCCTATAGGATGGCACCTCTAGAGTTGAGCGACTGGCAGTAGTATAGAGGATATGTTGCAAAAGGGGTTTATCCACCCTAATGTGTCACTTGGGAGCACCGGGGCTTCTGTTGAAGAAAAAAGATGGGAGTATGAGAGTTGTGTGTTGATTATAGGCAATGAATAAGGTAACCATCAAGAACAAATATCCCCACCAAGGATATAGATGACCCTTAGGTCGTTAAAGGGGGCACAAGAGTTTTCCAAAATAGATCTAAGATCGGGATACCATCAAATTAGAGTTAGATGACATCCCTAAGACGGCCTTTTAGGACAAGGTATGGGAACTATGAGTATGTAGTGATGCCTTGGTGTGCACAACCCCAGTAGTTTTCATGGACTACGAATCGGATCTTTAGGACCTTCTAGGACAGGTTTGTGGTGGTGTTCATAGGATGATATTTTAATATACCTCTAGACACATTTAAGAACATGGAGAACACCCAAGGTTGGTGTTGCAGATCTTGGAGGGATCGGTTTTTCTTTATGCGAAACCGCAGAAGTGTGAGTTTTGGCTAGAAGAGTGAAGTTTTTAGGATACACGATCTCAAAGGACGTGTGTGTAGCGGTTGATGCCTCTAAAGTTGATTCGGGGGTTGGGATGGGAACACCCTAAGACAAGAATGGCAAGTAAGAAAAGTTTCTTGAGCTTAGATGGTTACTATAGGAAGTCTAGTGAGAGGGTTCTCTAGATTAGCCTTACCGACTTTGGACCAGATTGCTAGGAAAGGAAACCTTTGTAGGACCGGGAGTGTGAGGACGGTTCAAAGCTAAGAGTGAGATGGTGTCATCACCGATTTAACTTATCTGGGACCCACCCCAGTGAGTTTCAGGGTATACGCGACGCATCTAAGAATGGCATTTGGGATGAGCTCTTAATGCGGGAGGGAAGGTGGTAGCATACGCCACAGGGACTTAGGCCACATAGAGGAATTCACCCCACCCATGACCTAGAGCTATGAATCTGATTTTGCCCTCTAAGATTTGGAGGCATTACCTCATGGGGCAAAGTTTGAAGTTTAGTGACCATAAAAGCCTTAAATATCCGCTCTAGACAGAAGGAGTTGAACATGAGACACCAGTGGATGGGTTCCTTAAGGACTATGACTTCGAAAGTTGATACCATCAGGCAGAAAAGCCAATGTGGTGGCGAGATGCTTTGAGTAGGAAGTCCACACCCGCACGTAGTCGAGCTTGATGGTGCAGAGATGAACCTCATGTAAGAGTTTAGGGACATGAACTGGGAGGTGTTAGACGGGTCCTTAAATGTCTTAAGTTTGAAGTTGAATAAGGTTGGAAATTAAGAGTGACCTTAGAGATGAGGTTAGGAGGAACAACTTTTAGACCAGGGAGATGCGGCCTCTGCTAGGGACAAAAAGGTTATGAGTTGTCGCTGATGGGCTAGTGAAGTTTAATAACAGGATCGTTGTTCTTGCCGGGAGGGAGCCTTAGAAGGAAAATATTAGAAGAAGCTCCTAAAGGAAAGTTTACCATACATCCCTGGAATAACTAAGATGTACCAAGACCGCAAGAGGATGTATTGGTGTCCAGAATGAAAAAGGATGTGGCTAGCTTCGTAGAATTCAGGTGTTTAGTGTGCCAAAAGGTTAAGATAGAACATCGAAGCCTTCGTGGTTGTTGTCAGTCCTTGAGATTCCGAATGGAAGTGGGAGAGAATTTCTATGACTTTGTGATGGGGTTACCTAAGACGCATTTGGGCTTAGACGCCATTTGGGTGATAGTGGATGTCGACCAAGTTTGCCCACTTCTTACATTAAGGCAACCTATAGTGTCGATAGAGGACCGAGGTTTGCCTCTAGATTTTGGAGGGCTTTTGTGAGCCTTCGGGATTAAGTTGAACCCCAGCACACTTATCATCCCCTGATGATGGTGATCGGAGTTTAGACCATTCGCACACGAGGACATGCTTAGAGCGTGTGTCTTGGATGAAGGAGGGGAGTTGGGATGAATCCTACCTCATAGTTTGATGATAGCAATATTATCACGCTAGTATGCATGGCACCCATGATAGGACCCTGAATTGGTCCAGAACCTCAGAGTAAAAGATTGGGGAGAGGGATGTAACACGGCGTTAAAATAGACAAAAGAGCTATGTAGGAAAGGGAGAAAGCATCAGAATTCCGGGGAAAGTGAGCATGTATTTCGAGAGTCACTCTAAGACGGGGTAGAGAGGTCACTTGAAGTTCTTAAGCTAAATGCTACTCTGTGGACATTTCCAAATCCTAAAAGAGTGGGAACTGTTCTTATCAATGGCTCTCCCACCACAAGTTAGCAAACCTTCATGATGTTTTCCATTTTGTGGCAACTCAAAATATGTGCTGATGAATCCTACGTGATAGCTCCTGATCCCGTACACATGAAGGATAATTTGATCTATAAAGCCGAGGCCTAGTGAAATCCGGACAAGAGCACCAAGACTCCTCTAAGGAAAGGCCGTTTCCATTGGGGAAAGATGGGACCAGTTGACCTGAGGGCCACTTGGGAGATGGAGGGGGGACATTAAGCTCAATACCCATTTTTATCTAAGTGTACGATAACCTTCGTTGAATATGTCACATGTTAAAATAAATGTGTAGTATGAAAGTATATAGGATGAAATTCTTTAAGGAGGGGAGAAAATGTAACATCCTTAACATAATTAATTTGAAAAAAATAAATAATAATAATAATAATAATAGTAATATTAAGTTATTAAAGAAATTAGTGCGAAATAAAAATATAAATGAGAGATTAGTGTAAAAAAATTAATAGTATAAGGTTTATTGAAATTACTTAGTATTTTAAGAGAATGTAATATATATATATATATATATATATATATATATATATATATATATATATATATATATATATATATATAAAGAAATGTGATGCAAGGGCCCTTTTTTTTTTATTTGTTGGATTTGCCAATTTACTCTTGTAAATTGGATTCATGTAGGTTTAATATATATATATATATATATATATATATGACATCTAATGAAAAAGAAAAAGGAACGTCGAGGGATAGGTTTAGGGTTTTCATGAGGCGCGTTTTCACAAGGCTATTTGACATTAGCGCGCGCGGTGAGTGAGGAGGGCGTTTTTGGTTTGCGATGCGCGAAAGCGTGCAATCCAAGAAACGCCACCAAAGGAGAAGAATTTACAGGGAAGGCGCAAATCCTTATCATAAATAATTTTGAACGCACATTGGAGGTCTTCGAGAGGTGAGCAACGGTATCTTTTTAATAACCACTTTCCATGGTACATGTGTTTGTTGTGTTGAGCGATTTTTTATGATTTTGAGGATTTTAATTGAATGATGCATGTTGCGATAAACTAATTTTTTGGGTTTTGAATTAAAATAATAAAGATTATTAAGTGGTATTTATTCTTATTCTTACGATGGTATGAAATACATGATTGGTATTTGTATTAGTTGAATGGCGTGCTTATCGGTGTATGCTATGCCATGTGAGTTTATTTGACATGCATGATAAGATCAACATTTAATTTTGGTAAATGAATTGTTACGTATGAGACATGAAATTGTGCCTTATGATGATTTGTATGATGTTTCATGATACCATATGATAGGGGCATGAGAGAAATCACCATGTAGGGAGTATCGAAAGTATTTATCGCCATGTGGTTGGGATGTCGAAAATGAGTAATACTACCTAAAAGGAGTATCGAGAAAGTAACACGACCACAAGTTGGGGTGTCGAAAAAGCAATACCACCGTGTGCACATGGGAGGTATCGAGAAATAAAATGTCCCACAGACGGGTGACACTTAGAAACACTCCTCATGGTAGGGGTGGGCAATGAGATGCCGGTAATAGGTGTGATGTGTGTGAATATATGGCATCAAATGAGAGCCAATTTAATTAGGAGGTCTTTGAATAAGCTTGGATTAAACTAGAATTTATATGGTATATGGAATGTGATGTATTGAGATGAGATTATTATTGATAGTAAAAGTATTTTCTTTATATATATTATTTTGGAAAATTAGCCGGGTGCCATGGACATTTTTCAGATTCTGTGTGCATTTGAAAACGATGCTATTTTTGAAAATATTTTTAAAGCTGTATTGTTGATCAGGATTTTATACCTCATTATAAAATATTGTTTTGAGCACGAGAGGAACGTCATTGGCGAAGAAGGCGTGAAAGGCCTAGGTGGATTCCATTAGTTATTCTTTCTAGTTTGGATTTAGCATTTCTTAAATAAGGGTAGTATGTGGCTAGACACGTTTATTTATCGTTGGGATTGTAATTAGTATGAATTTTGAGGCTTTGATTTTACTTATATTTATATTCACAACATGAATATTTTATTATACGTTATTTATTATTATTATGTATTTTGGAACTTAAATATTTTTTTAATTTTATTTATGAGATGTATCATTTTAATTAAATGTTTTAAAAGAGTTTTTGTGATTTTACCTTGGGATTACTAATGTAACAAAAGGCGTTACATGACCTTCCCACTGAAATAGGCCCGAAGTAATTTCCAAGTATTGTTTGGTGATGGAGTCGATCTGCATACACCATCTTTGTTGGGAAGGCCATGGATCCCATCACTTTGTAGAGTGTTTGTTCAGCCTAACCCTTCATCGATGTCTAAAGTATATTGAGAATGAATTGTCTAGTTACTATTAGGTGAAGGAGAAATCATGCTAATGAAGCCTACCTCGGTGCTATATATTGAAAATCTGAAAAAGTGGGTAGAAAACTTTCTACAAAGTTTCCGAGTTAGCGAGGCGGATATGAAAGGCAGAAGAGCCACCATCAGGATGTACATCGATTATGACTCGAATCATGGCCAAGAATGGGTGTCGGGTTGGAAAAGGACTAGAGGGTGCATCGCAAGAATCAAGTGTGTTATTACTCTCACGGAGAACAAGAACATATGGCCTAGGCTATAAAGCTTCTATGGAGAATGATGTGACCCTCAAGGAGAATAAGAGAGTAACAACAAAGTAAAGAAGATAGTCCCTCGGCTGAAAGCGAACTTCCACCCAATACGCTAAAGTTATCAATGGTATCCAAGCCTCAGTTATTGGTGATAACAACTTGGATGAAGATTCAAAAGGAGGGACCGCCATTTAGCCTATCTCATTTGGAGTTGAAACTTCTAAATAAGTTGGTGATCTAAAGTAGATTAGTAGTGATTGTGCTAAAATAATTGTTTAATCGTGATGATTTACGTTTACTATTGAACTTATGTTGAACTTTTATTGAAGCATTAGTATAATGAACTTCGTATGTTTCTTAACATGGTTTATCTTCTCCCCACCTTTAGCATGAATCTCTCATTTTTCACTCGAGTTATCTACCTTGTCTAAATCTCTTGCCATTTATTTTTGTCAATACTTTCCGTTGTACATAAATAATTCGTCCGAGGATTTGGACATAGGGGAAAGCGTTGTCCCGTGAAGGGATTCACGAGCTACGTGAGTTGACTCACGTTTAATGATGGATATTTAAAAGTGCGACTTAGGTGAAGACATGAATGCCAGCGAGTATTTTACAAAGTTGTTAGAAGTGTGAAAGATAATTTGGCTATTTTGAAGAGAGTAATTGAAATATTGATACAGAAGGACAAAAGGAATACAAGGAGTTAAGGATCTTGGCTTGATCGAGGAACAAGAAAAATGTGGTCAATCTATCCAAAGTGTACATGGATATTTTTCTTGGAAATTCGAGAAAAAGGTTACATCAGCGATGATGCTCCCGATCCTGATAATGCAAAAGTGTAGAATGGCATGAGATGCTCCCATATCTTATCCAAACATGTTGTGAACATCTGATCAATACTAGGGTAACACCATTTTCCTTGTTACATGACATGGAAACGGTTTCTCCCATGAAGTTGAGATTCCTGCAACAAGATAAATCGAGAATGGGTAAAAAGTCGTTGTGAAGCGATTAAACATGATTGTGGAAAGGCAATTGAAAGCCATATGTCCACGCAGGGGAAACTACACCAGAGGAAATGGCAAGAGTTTTTAACAAGAGAGTACATCAGAGAATTCCAAACAAGTAACCTAGGTTTAGAAAGTTACTTCCAAACCTAGAAGATGCACGAGGAAATAGGAACGAGCTATGAAGGTCCATATATTGTTAAGCAAAGCGTTTCAATTGGAGCATTGATCTTAAGCGGATATGGATGGGAACAATTACGAGACAGCAAATTTTGATGTTGTCACAAAAAGTTTTATGCCTAAAGAAAAATAATAAAACCGCTAGGTTGAAAACGTGGGAGCAACCTAAGCAAGTTAAGGGTACTAAAAAAAACTCTTTACCCAAGTTGATAAAGGCAACCTAAGCATTGGTTAAAAGGCAAAGTCTGGCAAAAAGCTTTCCTTGGGAAAGAGAGGTCACTTAGAAGCGATTGAAAAGGTATGCGACAAAGGCTTAAGTGAGGCAATTATTCTAAAGAAAAAAAAAGAAAAAAAAAGAAGGTAGTCGATAAGAAAGTTTCAACCACATCATGAGTCGATGGTTATGGTGTCCATTCTTGAATGAGAGTCCATCAAATGAGTTCGAAGGAATCATAAGCCCAGGGCAACGCGCCCACCTTTCATTTTTATCCTTTTGTTTCATTCGTGTACCACAAAGAAAATGCCCAGGCTTGATAAGAAAAATCCATTCATTCTATAAATTTTTATGTTTCTTGTCTTGTGAGAATTCATGCATGTTTTTATATAATGCTTCATGAAAAGAAACATGAGTTTAATATCATGATTTAATAATCAAAGTGGCGATCTCTCAGTGTTAAATTGAATTAACAGCGAATTTCGAAGTTCGATCAAAAAAGAAAGCAGAAGCATGCTCACCCAGGCAATTCATACTTCCACCTCAAGGAGTCTCTGGTGATAAATAGCGTACATTGGTATCCCTTTGCCTGAATTTTTGAAGTTAGGAAATCAATAACAAGTTAAGAAGGCCGTCTGTGAAGCCTAAGCGAAGCTTTGATTGATGAATAAGAAGTTTTTGAGGAAGCATTTAAATTAGCTGCACAATCTTTTGAGTTTTTGGTTTTGCAGGGCAATAAGGAAAACACAACCACAATCCCGTCCCTATTTGATAATAAAGGTCAAGCCAAAAGCATATGATTACAATAGTGATGTGTCTTGGCTTCCACGTAGGAAAACTTACTTCCAGAAATCGAGACAATCCCGAGGCCACCGGTGATCTTTTTGCAACTAGTTCAGTTCATGTCTCATGGACCACCCACTTCCGAGTGTTTTGGGCCCCGAAGCCCGTAGCATTTCAATTTACGTCGAACCACGAGAAGCCTATTGCATTTTAAATTCAATAGGGGCCTGTCTAGTATTGCATCTTTAAATTTCTTATCGGGCCATAGTAGCCCATTTCATCTTCAAGTTCTTGTTGGGCTACAGTGGCCATTGCATTTTTAAATTTGTAACACCGCTTATAGGGCTACCAAGTAAAGTGACATTTTAAGGGCGAAAAGTAAATTGATGCATCTGGCTATAAGCAGGGGTAATTTTTTTCTTTTACGCCAGTAAATAATATAACTACTTTGATTTAAATGAATGGAAAATAAAATATTCCATTATCATAATTAGGGTCATAGGTTAGAAAATCATTTACATAATTTCCACCTGACTAATAGAAATAGAGCTCATAAAAGTATATAGATCAAGCATAAAGATATGGAGACCACAGGCTCTAAAATATAAGATACTTGGAGTCGTAGCTCCATAGACGATTCATTAACTCTCGAAACATATCAAAGCGGCCAAACTAAAGCAGAGAAAAATAGTCCTTTCTGCGTACATCATGAAAAGGACAAACCCAAGCTGACAGAGATCTGGTGGAAACTCTATTTGATTCCACTTATCGATGTCTCCATAAAGAACCTTCTTTTAGATTCTTACAAAATGAGTAACTCTGCGAACTAAGCCATTTCCTCTTCCCGAGAGGAAAAGCATAGTTCACGAACTATCGACAATGCGGAAAGGCGTCCACTCGAAACTCCAACATATAAGTCCACATGATCAAACCTCCAATCTCTACGATGTGTCAGTCGAGGGACATCTTGAGGTCTGATCTTCTCAAAGAATCCTGAAGGCACATAGCCAGCCAGAGCATAGGCAATATAAAAATAAGGATGTGAGTGCGTTTCCATTTATCTTACACATAAGGCAGGACATGCGTGATGCGGCTCCATGGTATACCAATTATATATTCTTTTTTATCTCCATTTAATTTTGCAACTCAAAACTCCAAGAATATAATATACCAAACTAGGCAGTGGCTTATCAAGCATACCCGGACTGCAGTTATCCATCGGAGGGCAGGAATTTCCAGAAAGCGATTGAAGCTGTATAGTCTCGTTTCTACACAGCCTCAAGGAATACCCAATTCTAACACTCGAGCTAATTTGACATTTGGAAATGAATGGTTAGTACAGGTTTCATATACGCCCATCTTCGGGCACCATATGTGGCTATCATGGCACTAAGACTCAAATCATAATCATAATTTACGTACTATCATAATCACATGTGATCTCTATGAAGCATAGAGCTCTTTATGAAACCTCTACTGCGGGAAGCTTGGCTTCCACAGAGCTATGACGCTTCACGAAAATAGTATCAACTATGTGTTTGGGAAAAATTGTCGGAATATGGCGGTGGTCTATCCGTGAATAACCTCGTGATTCCGCGAGAATCCATTTGATGCTAATCTACAGCGAGCGATATTCTGGTACAAATCATCGGCTCATCACTAATCCCACGAGTTCTCAGCAGACTTGTCATGTTTGTGTAAAGATGTTTTAAGGCACTTGCTTGCAAACCTTTAAACATTATGAAATTGGATCGGCAGGTCGATCATTTTATTTCTTTACACTTTTCTAATGGAGCTTTTTCTCTTGGCTTCCAGAAATCAAATAACTCTTAGTCCATTAAATCACTTATGGAGGTATGGATAATGAATTATCCACACTTTATGATATTAAATGGTCTTGCTTCACCATAAGTCATAAATCAATAAGTTCATATTTTCACTAAGTCATTTATGACTTAGGTTTTACTCTTTAATGTAAATGCTAGTCTTTGAAGACTAAAATTCTCTTTTGTCTTGAAACTAAAACCTTTGGTTAAAACAAAACCATTTTGAAAATCCAGATTCCATCAAAGTACATAAGTACTAAATTCCTCAAAACAGTTTCTTGAGCATTCGAAACTGTTTAAATAGTTTCTGGCTTTTCTTTGTATTTCAACTTAAATTCCATATTTTCTAAATATAATCATTTTATCAAATCCTTCACTTTCCTAAGTTATCATACTTATGTTAAAGTATTAAAAAACTGATTTCAAAATTTTATATCATGGTTTTCTAAAAATCTTTAAAACCACTTGACGGCGGGTTTGTAGCTTTTCGCGGTTTTAGGTCGAAAACCATACTTTTGAAAATATGGTTCTTTCTCAAATATATTACTCACCTAGGTTATAATACTCATATTAAGATTTTGAAACACTGCTTTTTACAGTTTCCTTTCCATGTATATGAAATTCCTAAAATTGCAGCACTGCCGACGTCGTTAAGTTTGTAAATCGCGTAAATCCTTTTCAATGATTTAAACTCTAGTAGTCCAAAACTCATTTTGGAGTTTTAGAAAAGTTAGATAGGGATGAAAAACAGTCTTTAACTGTCCAGCTACATAACTTTTCAAAAATTTCTGATTTAGTTCTAAACTTTCATTAATTACAAAAGGTCCTTATTCACTTAAAACCTTGTAACTTTTTATTTATAACTTCAAATCACACCAAACTAAATTCTATAAAAATATTTTTCCATTCCTCATAAAAATTCCAGAAATTATATTTCTGTCCCATGTTTTTAATATTTTGCAAAAGGTCCTTGTTTATTAAAGCTCATATCTTTTTATGTATTAATCAATTAACACCAAACAAATTTCTATGGTTTTATCTCATCAAGAATACAATCCCAACACCGCGAATATGATTTCAGTACAATATGAAATTCTCAAAATGCATATTAGTCCTAAAGACTCATAAATTCATATCTTTTCAATATACATATCCAAATCAATCCAAACCAATTTCTATAATCTTATGTATTCATTCGATCATATAAAAATTATCCAAACAATTAAATCATCGTGGAACCAGATAAAGCAGTCATGGCTGAATGGCCTTAAATAATCATGTTAATCATTTTTTAACCTTTCAATCCAAACAACAACCAAGTTTCCAATTAGAACTCATTAGGATCAAAACCAACATATATCCATGACGAAGCATCGACCAAATCCTCCAAGAGGATCACACACATATAAATCAATAATTTACGCTTATACATATGAGTTACAAGACCATATACACTAAACAAACCATCAACATATCTACATTAGGTAGGATAGTAGTAATCCCCCTTACCTCTTGTAGATGCTGGATAGTCGAAGTAATAGAAGGTGTTGTTCACCTAAACCTCACGGTTTTGAACCAACAAAACCTAGCCATGAGCTTGACCAACAAGAAAACAAGTTAAAGAATGAAGAAAAAATCATCTAACCCTTACACATAGGTTCGGCCAAGTTAACAGAAAGAAATAGCTAGGGATCTCTAAATTTTCAAACCGCGGATGATGAATATAGAAGTCATCACGGAGATCATAGAAATTGATCTCACATTAAAATGATTTTTCTATGATTTTCTAGAATTATTTGAAAAACTAGATGTTGGAATTTGAACTTGACCAAAATGGATTTGGGAGAAAACTTGTGATAGAAGTGAAGGTAGGATCATGGTGATTAAGGCTATACCTTTGGAATCTCCAAGAAATGATCAAGATCTAATACTTCCTTTGAAAATTCAAGATGAAGAACATACGAGGTTTTCTGGTTTTGAGAGCAAAATGAACAAATGAAGTGAAGGAATGACCAAGTGTGGTCTTAAAGGGTGTGGCGTGAGTTCCTTTTGGAGAGTAAAGGGTAAAAAATGTTGTCATGGCAAACTTGAAATTACAATGAAGGATTACGGATATTTTGGACTTTTCACATATAACTTCATCATTACATACATTGAATGTTAGATGACTCATCAGTATGACTTTCCACCACGAGTCATCGTCTTCATCAGATCCCGGCATCGGGTTTGTCTCACCTTGCTGTCCAGTTCTCGATTGAAGTCGATCTAGGTGCTCAGTATTTTGGAAACTAACATATAACCAACCTATTTATTTTGAAAAATTTTAAAATAACCACTATCGTTAAGGAAAAAGAATCTAAACTGTTTTTCGTTCTCGGGTCAAAATTAGGTTTTTATGATCGGTAAAATTTTCTTGTCGGTGAAAGCGAATCAGTTTCGTGCGAATTTTAAACCTAAATTTACTAAAGTAACCTTCTACCATGAGGTGATAAATTATGATTTTGTTATATCCAAATCATTTTCTAGATCTCAGATAAAATATAAATAATTAAAATTCTCACGATAATGGCTTGATAAAAAGCGGGTGTTACAAAATAATTGTGGACTTACAGTAGCCCATTGCATATTTAAATCTCTGTTGATTTTCGGTATTGCATTTTTAAATTCCCATTAGACCCACGAAGCCCATTACATTTTTAAATTTTAATGAGACCCACGAGAAGCTGTTATTTTTGCAATTCATTCTTCAGGGACACATTGTACGTCAAATGTTTAAGAATTCCCGGTGGACACGGTTATTGCATCTTTAAGAGGTATTGTCGGGGCCACGATGGCCATTTCATCTTTAAATTCACCTCGGGCCTGACCCATTGCGTTTTTAAATTCTTATCGAGGAGACCTGATGGCCGTTACATTTTCAAAACCTGCTTGTTGAGACCACGAGAAGCCCATTTTATTTTAAAGTATTATTGAGCCACCGAGAAGACCATTGCATCTTTAAATTCCTTTTGGTCTGAGAAGCCCATTACATGTTTAAATTCTTGCTTGGGCCACGAGATGCCTATCGTTTTTAAATTTATGTAGGGCCACAATAGCCCGTTGCGTCTTTAAATTCGTCACGGCCCTTTAGAAGCCCATCTCGTTTAAATTTATGTGGTCATCGAGGAGCCCATTGCATCTTTTAAATTCCTGTGGTCACCAAACTATATTGCCATTATTCTGCTTGTTGTCGGACCCGCAAGAAGCTCGTTGCATTTTAAATTCCCCACTTACAGACCCCGAGAAGCCCGTCTAAATTGTTTAAATTCCTATCGGGCCATCGGAAGCCCATTGCATTCGTACATCTATCTTTTGGTGTTTTGCACTTTCTGTCAATGTTGATGAGAATATGTGTTCATTTTCTTGCCCCGATTTCATTTATAATACATGAAAATTTACAAACTAATCATGTCTTCTAGTAATAAACAAATAAAGAGAACCTTGTGAACACCTAATTTTGACCCCATTTTATTTTATTTAATTCTAAATTTACTTTTATCTTTTTTAATTTCGAGAAAAAAAGTAAGAAGAAGAAGAAGAAGAAAAAGAAGAGTATTGGACTTGATTCCAACCCAACTGACATCGGAGCAACGAGGAAGAAAAATAAGAAGAATTAAAAAAAAAGAAGAGAGCCCGACTGACTACAAAAAAAAAAAAAAAGAGAGAAAAGAGAATGAGTTGTCAAATATTGTTAAAATAGCTCTAGGTATGCTCTTTCATAAATCTTGCTTAGCCTATACAATGCTCTGTTATGCTCACAGCATTAACTTCAAGAAGTAAAGATGGTGTGTTTTCTAACACTTAAGGATTAGGTTCATTAAGCGCCTTCTATTCCTTGATTGATTAATTACACTATCCCTCTTAATAAGCATGTTCTAGTTAGTTTAGGCATTGCCACCCATCCATTGTGCTCCGATGGACATTCAAAAATCTAGGCATAATCCTGTAGAAGTGAGAACAAGCAGTGACAGGTTGTTTTGCGACAGAATTGGGCTTATTTCAATTTAGAAAAATAAAATACATAAGTTATTGATAATTAAAAAAAACACAAGTAATTATTTGACTAATTTGGACATTAATAATGAATACAAACCTTTGTAACCATTTCGAGACTCACGACATTTGAAGTCCAACTCAGCTCATGACTTTGCATTTCCAACTCGGCTACGATGTTGGACTTCCAACTCGAAAGCTCCTGTTGCCAACTCATCATCCTCCACATGTGCCCTCTTATAACTCTCTTTCAATATATCCAAAGTAAGGTGTCGGTGCTTTTACTTGGTTTGTGTCCTTTGCCTTAGAGAAGTGCATTGCTTCGCCGCGATCGCTAACCCAGCTATTTTGCATGGTACTCTGGATTATCTTGTTCCTTTATATAAAAAGGAAAAGTTATTGTTATCGTATCTGCTCCAACATATGACGTTGAAAGCTAGGCCACGTGCTAGCCATCTTCTCACGTCATCGAAGCGATACTACCATCCTTAAGCATTTCTTCTTGAACCATGGTAAGAAAGTCTTGTTATGCTTGTTCAACCACCTTTATTTGTGGTGAGAAAGTCTTGACTAATCTCACATTTTTTGGAGCAATACCACAAATAGAAGCGAATGAGAAAGTTGTGCATCAAGATGTGACAATCATGAGACTTTAAGCCTTGACAACGATTTAAGATCCTTTAGAGACAAGCCTCTTATTATTTGAAGAGTAACCATGGAACTTTGATGCCCTGAAGACACCCACGAGAAACTTTGTCTATCTTTTTTGACAAGTATGACACTCACAGCAGCAAATAGACACAACTATTTGTGCCTCTTTGTGTCATTAGATTAAACCTCATTATTTAATTACTTAATCGCACGTAATCGTGAAAATGCGTAAAATAAAAAATTATTTAATTATAGTATAAATTCTACAAATTTAAAACACAATAACTTTAACATATGTAAATACCACGCTTAGTTGTTCATTACAATACCAAAAAACAACGTTGAGGATTATCTCTATCAGTATGATCCCTCCACCCCAGGCATATGCGTTTAAACAAAGGATTAAACAATGGAAAACATAATAAAAAATACGCCTCACGAGCCCTTGTGGCCATAACTAACTAGACCACTAATCACCATGGGTCACAGCTAGATTCTCATGACCTCAGGTTAGTAGGGAGTTCCATCCAACACCTCTTGATTTACGCTAAATCCTGGTCTTCTCATTCAATTCCCTGAGATAAAAATACAACATATAGAAATATACAGTGAATAAGCTTGAGTTCTATCATCAGCGTAAAAGGATATAGTAAATTATACAGTAATTGTCACGAGACAATCACTTTATAACTAGCAGATCATCCTCGGGTTAATATATATCATCCTCTCTTACTGCAGGCGTCCCCATGCGTTATTTTAACATAATCCCTTTAATCTGTCACCATGTCTTTACGTTATCGTGTGCCACCACTCCTTTCACCATCCTCATTTGCATCGGGGCACACCCTCATTCTCGTTAGGATGTTGACCTAGTGCACACCTCCATTCAAAGATTAAGGTGTTCCACCCTATTCCCATTAAGGTGGAAGTGGTCTGTGAAACTCTTGATTTATGTGTATTATATTACCAATACGGTGTATTATATTACCAATACACAAATGTTTCACGTGTATTATATTACCAATACGATTGTATTATATTACCAATACCGAGAAGTGGTTTCGTGTATTATATTACGATACCGCGATTGTATTATATTAACAATACCGCAGATGTCGCTACGTATTATATTACTAATACACTTTTGTCTTTGTGTATTATATTACCAATACACTTTTGTCATTGTGTATTATATTACCAATACACGGTTGTTGACAACAACACACAGTACTTGAATCTCACTGACGTTTTTAACATCTTGGTGCCTTAACCTTCCATTAGAACTTGACACATATTCTATTCCATAACACCTCTTTAACATTCCTCATCTAAGTTAGGCACTTCTAATCATCATTATCCTCACACCCAAAAACAATCATCTCTTAGACAACATATATCTTTGCTTAAAAATCCACTAAGCATAATAATAAAAACCGGGAAGATCATCGTAACACAATATCAATCAAAATATTCTCATATTACCAACATAGCACAAAATCAATTCAATAAAGGTAATAAAAATCAAATCAACCATCAGAATATAAAGATCAACCTAATGTCAATAAACCTACAATCCTAGAATCGCCATTGGTTTTTCGAGGAAGGTTTCCAATGTGATTTTGGTCTTGTCGATTACTCGACTACTAGTAGGGTTTGGAGTAAGCCTTTACAATTATTATATAATCTACTACTTATCCATTAGGCGATAGGTTGGTTCTTTCTCCACAGGTTATCCATAGAACTCCGAACTTCAAGAAGCTCTATTCGTCACACCACAAAGTATTAACTCCACCTTAAATGAAGGTAAGGAGATAGATGCTGAGGTATACCACGAATGTCCTCGTTTCCTCCATGATGGAAGTCTAAGGTTATGAACACAAAATCACAAGTTAAAATCAAATAAGAACACTAAACCACAAGGTATAGGTTCGGCCAAGACTAGTTCTTAGGGTTAGAAATTCCCAAAATTATATGACTCATGGATTTATGATCCTTAAGTGTTAGAAGTTCATAAACAATGATCATTTTAACAAGTTGAATTAAAATCCCACTAAGTTATACACTAGAATTATTCGGCCAAGAGCTAGTAAAATAGGCTAGCATTCACTAAACTTTCAATCACTTAGGTTTAGCATCCATA
>JAUPTC010001534.1:0-23895 GCA_030762895.1 Sophora flavescens
GATAGGAGATTCTGGATTTTGGTGGAGAGAGACTTGCCAACTGTTAGTGGCAAGACAAGAAGTGATTACCTGGAATATGTTTCGAAGCAAATTTTTGGAGAAGTATGCTTCCACTGAAGTGAGTCGTGTAGAGGAAATTATGTTCCTGCAGCACGGACAAGAGGACATGACTATCAGTGAGTATGCTACTGAGTTGGAAGAGCTGATTAAGTCCAAGGAGTTGTATTTAAAGAATTACAAGGAAGTACGAACATGTAAGGAATTAGAGGAAATTTTGAAGGATGAAATGAGGCAGACAATTCTGTCATTGAAACTATTGCAGTTTCTGATCTTGATGGAAGAGTGTCGAGTTCCTCGAAATCTAGAAGTGAGTAATGGCAGAAAGAGAAGCTTTGGATCTTTCCAAGAGAAACCGTATGCAAGGCCAATGTGGACACCACCAAAAGGGAAGTGGATTAGTGGTAACAGTAAAGGTTATGGATCGTCTAGGAAGTCTTTACCAAAGTGCTTGAAGTGTGGCATGAGTCATGCTACAAAGAACTGCAAGATTCAGGGCGTCATTTGTTTTAATTGTGGATAGCCTAGACATGTCGCTAGAGTGTACGGAAAGCCTAAGGATGTACCTTCTGGAGACAACATGTGAGCCGAGAGACCACAGACAAGGATTCGATTAAAGAACACTGTGCAAGAGGAGGTAGTCCACCAATATTTAAAGTTTGAATACGTGGGTAGTTGTTAACGGGTAGAATATTCACAACAAGTAGGAATGAAGTATAAGAATCAAATAAATATCTTTAAGTGAAGTGTGTCATAGAAAGTAGACTTTTGACTATACTGTTAATTCAGTGGAGAATCATTCTTGATTTTCTATGAATGTGTAAAACTCTGTGTATTTATCAATGTACTACATATGTTTGTTGCCAACATGTTTCCGAGTTGGTTGAGTTTTATCGTCGCATCTTTTGTTGTCTAAGTTTTTACGGAAGCATTCTTATATTATTCCTTAATGCAATTATCTTTATAGTTTCTTGATAACTCATACTAGTTGGGAAAATCCGTTCAGATAATTCCTTGTTGTTGAGAATTGAGTTTTGTAAACTTGACCTTTTGTTTTTGTCCGCAAATGAGTGTAATTTTAAATAGAATGATCTTTTGGCGGATCATATTTTGTTACCCTTGTAGGTGAAAAGTTATAAATTTTATGGCATATGTAATTTTGACAATTCACAAGAAAATTTTTTTTATGCCAAATGAATCAGAGTTACCTCGAGTGAGGGAATTCACAAAATTTTATTGTTGTTATCTTAAAAGATCAAGATAAGTTTTGATTTAAAATCTAAACTCTTGGAAATTAAGAAAATTATCACGTTCAAATTTTGTCTTTTAAAGGAAGTTTCTATTGAGGAATGAACTTTATTAGGGTCACGTTTGTAAATATGTGGTTGTACAATGCATTTTTACATTCAGAAACCTATTAAAGAGACTTTTTGTATAAAGAATATCCATTGTTTTTCTATTCATTTTACTTTATTCTGTTGAAAGAGTAAAGTCTAGAGATTTTTTTTTCTTGAAAATTCTTTGTTCAAATTCAGAGTTCTTATTTACCATCGGTGTGTTAGAATCACGCCGTAAATGGGAGTCAAAGTTTTGAGTCATTCAAATTTCCAAATCTGTCGAAATTCGTGTATTTCATTCTATTGACATTAAAATTATTCAAGTGTGCTTCGAGTCTTGAGAGTTTCTAAAAGGGATTAACCTGATTTGTTTTATCAGCTGGTTTAGTGAATACAGTATAAGTCAGGGCAACAGTCTAATCTCTGAAATACTTCACGTCATGTTCCGAGAAACGTGAATGTTACGCAATCGGAACATGTGATCGAGGGTTGATATCCATGTTCATTTTCCTAAGATGAGTTAATTTTGCGGATGAAATTCTTTTTCGAGGGGTAGTATTGTAACAACCCGTTTTTACTGTTTTTCATTATCGGTAGAATTTTTAATTCTTTATATTTTATCTAAGATTTATAAAATGAATTAGGATAAAACAAAATCATATTTATACTCTACCTTATGGTAGAAGGTTACAGTAAAAATTTAGGTTTAAAATTCAGACAAAACCCAGTCTGCGTTTTAACTGACAGTGAGATTTTACTGATCAGAAAACCAAATTTTGACCATAGAATGAAACAGTTAAGATTCTTATTTATTTTCCAACGATAGTGGTTATTTTGAAAATTTTCAAAATAAATAGGTTATTATACATAATCGAGCAAGTACTAGACGATCGGGGATCGGCAGAATCGAGAACAGAGGTGCAGAGACAAAACCCAACGGTGGGTGGATGAGCACAATGATACATCTATGATGATTCATGAGGGTGAGTAATAGGGGTTAGTCATCTTGCATTAAATGCAAATAATGATGGTTATATGTAAAAAGACCGAAATGCCCTTGATCTTTAAGTAATATTCCAAGAGTGTCCCTAAGTGAATTTTGGCCAAAATACCCTCTAAATCTACTTAATTTCGTGCAGCCCCTCCACTAAACCAAACTCATTTCATTTTGATTTCATTTCATCACCTTTCTCTCAAAAACCCTAATCGGGTAAACAACAGAACCAAACACAAATGTGCAGTGATATACCGGGAGAACAGAACGATGAGTCGTCCATGATAACTCAAGAGGAATGAGTCACCATAATGACTCACCATAGCCATTAATGTGCATTTATGACAAGTAAATGTGAAAAGACAAAAATACCCCTAATCTAACCTAACCTAACCTATGTCTAGTTAACTCCAACCAAGGTTAGCCAACAATGATTTGTAACTAAAAATATCTTCTTCCTTCTTGTGGTCCAAACTCAGCCAGCCACACCACCCTAAGAGTATCTCCACCACATATTCATTTCATAGCATAATGATTACTTGTATGTGAAAAGTCCAAAATATCCTTAATCTTTCCTTGTAACTCCAAGCTTGCCATGACAACATTTTTGACCATTTGGTCCCTTGAAGCCACGGCCTCCCCTCTATAAAAGGGTATCTCCATTTCATTTTCTCTCCTTCACAAGTGTTTCATCTCATTCATTAAGGTTGTTCATCATTTTCTCTAAGAACACATAAAGACTTCATTGATGCTCAGACTCATCCTAAATTGTACCAAAATTCTGAACCTTTTCTGTTCTGAAACTCGGAACACTTTCTCAATAAAAGTTGTTCCTCTCCATCTCCACTTTCCAACGAGCTAAAGATCACAAGAAACGAATAAGTATATTGGGAGATATGCCCAAATTACCAAAACAGCTCAAAATCCTCAGCATCCCAAGAGAACAGTGGAAAGAAGGCTCTTTACGCCCCTATTCTGATCTGTAAGTTTGTAATTTTTAGATGAGTAAATCATGAGATATGCTCATAACACCACTACACCCTCAAAGCTGACAAATTTTCAACTAATCTTGTTATGATC
The DNA here is from genome assembly GCA_030762895.1 of Sophora flavescens. Lineage (NCBI taxonomy): Eukaryota > Viridiplantae > Streptophyta > Magnoliopsida > Fabales > Fabaceae > Sophora > Sophora flavescens. The sequence continues at coordinate 3,469 of JAUPTC010001534.1, forward strand.
ATTACTCCTCATCAAGAGGTAACCTATCTTCTACATGATCAATCATGTCTTTTTTTTTCATTCATTTCATGATTTTCATGCCATGATCATCGTTTAAAATTCTTAGATCTAGAACTTTGAAAATTCCTTGAAAATCATAGAAAAATCATTTTAATGTGAGATCAATTTCTATGATCTTCATATAACTTCTATTTTCATCATCCAAGAGCTTGAAAAATTTAGAGATCCCTAGCTATTTCTTCTTGACTTGGCCGAACCTATGATCAATGGGTTGAGTAGGATTTTCTTCATTCTTTAACTTGATTTCTTGTTGGTTGTTCATGGCTAGGTTTTGTGGATTCAAAACCTTGTGATTTAGGCGAACAACATCCTTATACTTCTTGACTTTCAAGTGATCTACAAGAGACAAGGGGGGAGATTACTACTATCCTACATTAATGTAGATATGTATGTGGTTTGAAGTATTTGTATGTTGTCTTGTAAATCCTAAGAAGGATTATTTTTTTATTGATTTATATGTGTGTGATCCTCTTGGAGGATTTGATTTGATGTTTGGTTGTGGTATGATATGTCATATGGTTGTTTTCATTCCAATGACCTTAAGTTGGAATCAAGATTGTTGTTTGCTTAACTTAGTAAGAAAAATGCCTAATATATTTATTTAAGGCCATTCGGCCATAACTGATTAATGGGGTTTCAAGTTGAGTTAATTTGTTTGAATAATTTTTTTTATGGATTGAATGAATATGAATGAATATATAAGAATATAGAGATTGGTTTGGATTGATTTGGATGTGTATATTGAAAGATATGATTTTATGAGTCCTTAGGGACTAAAATGCAATTTCTGAGAATTTCAGTGAATGTACTGAAATTCAGATTCTTGTGTGTTAAGATTGTAGTCCTTGATGAGACAAAACCATAGAAATTGGTTTGGTGTTAATTGGATTAATACATAAAAAGTTATAAGCATTTTTTGTAAAAAATGACCTTTTTGCAAATACTGTAAAATATTTGGGGGTATAATTGTAATTTCTAGAAATATGAGGGTAACTGAAAAATATTTCTAAATAAGTTGGTTTTGTGTGATTTGAAGTTATGAATAAAAAGTTATAAGGATTTAAGTGAATAAGAATCTTTTTGCAATTAATGAAAGTTTAGGGGTTAAATTGCAATTTCCGAAAATATATTTAACCGGACAATGAGAGGCTGTTTCTCGTGACAATTAAATGGTTCTAAGACTCCATAATGAGTTTTGAACTATTTCGATTGTAAAATCGTTGAAAAAGGATTTACGTGATTTACAAAATTAACGACGTTCGATCAAATTTGTAGGAATTTCGTATAAATGGAGAGTAAGATATAAAATCAGTGTTTCAACATTTTCATATGAGTAATATAACCCGGGAGAGTAATACATTTGAGGTGAAGAACCATGGTTTCAAAAATATGGCTTTTGGGCCTAAATTCAAGAAAAAGTGAAACCGTCGTTAAACGTTTTTAAGGATTTTCTAGAAAATGTATTGAGAAACCGTTACCTATCTATCTTTGATGGAAAGTATTCTTGAAAAATGATTTTATTATATTTAAATATTTTGGTTTAAAGACAAAAGGATTTTCATCTTCAAAGATGAGATTTTATTGTAAACTGTAAAAAAACCTAAGTCAAGAATGACTTAGTGAAAATATGAACGTAATAATTTATGACGTGGGGTGGAACACGACCTTATGTCATAAAGTATGGACAATTCATTATCAATATTCCATAAAATTTAATGGACTCAAAAGGATGTGTTTTCTTGGAAGCCAAAGAAAAAGACTCCAATTAGAAAAGTACAGAGAAATAAATAATTGGACTTGTATTCCAATCTCATAATGCGTTAGGACTTTTAAACAAAGTGTTTTAAGATATCTTTACATAGAGATGAAAAGTTATTTGAGAACTTTCACTTGATGTTAAGAACATCTAGCATCCGAGAAAGCACGTTAAGATCCCTGTGGAATCAAGATGTCATCCGATGGAAAGACAAGAAGAACGCATTTTCCTGCAATTTTGCCTAAACACATAGTTATTGAAACAATATTCTGTAAGGTCGTTGTCCCTAGGAGATTGAGCTAACACTTTAATGCAGGTGTGAATTTCGTAGGGCCAATCTGGTTGATGCTTGGGGATGTCGGGGTTATGCAATACTCACATAGGCCTAGTGGGTTGCTCCTCTGTGGCGTGGTGATCTGGCAATACACTGACATACTTGAATAGATGCTACGTGTTTTCTGGTAGTGTAGGATGTTCCCGAAAAAGCCTATGACATGCACACCCTCTTCTATTGACGCATTCTTTATTACCCAAGGCTGGTTGACTCCGGAATAATCCTCCGAACCACTCTCTCCGACTGTTCGTAAAACCATGGTATAGGAATTCAGAGGTCACTCCTCAAGTCTTAGATGTCTTCTATCTAGGAAAACGTGGTGATGTGGTCATGTTTCTGTGAAACATTATTGTTTTGTTATGAGTGTAAATATGATTGATAATTGTTAATTTTACGTACCTGAGAGTTGTAGCACTGCATGTATGCCTTATGTGTAAGATAAATGGAAATCTCACCTCCTTATTTTTATATTGCCTATGTCGGCTGGCTATGTGCCTTCTTTACTATTTTTGAGAAGATTGAGACGTCAAGATGTCTCTTGGCTGATGCGTCGTAGAGGTCGAGGTTCGAGCATGCGGATGATATGTTAGAGTTTTCTAGTGGACGTCTTCCAGACTTTCGATGGTTCGTAGACCATTTTTTCCTCTTGGAAGAGAAAAGGGCTTAGTTCGAGAGTTACTATTGTAGTAGCTCTAGTAGTGTCTTTTTTTATGACGTCGGTAGTGGACTCAAATAGAGTTTACACTAGATCTCGTCAATGGGTTTGTCTTTCTCACGATGTATGAGAAAGGATTGTCTTTTCTATTTTAGTTTGGCTAGTTGGGTATGTTTGGGAGTTAATGTAACTGTCTATGGAGTTGTGACTCCAAGTATCTTATATTGTTGGAGCTGCGTCTCCACATCTTTATGTTAAGTCTCAGAAATTATATGATTTCTGTTTATGAGTCGGGTTGGGTATTATGTAAATGATTTTAGAACTTATGATCCCAATTGTGATAATGGAATATTTGATTGTCGAAAAAGAAAAAAATTTACCCCATTATTTTATAGCCAATTTTAACTTACTTTTCAGTCTTAAAATGTCACTTACGATGTAGCACCCAAGAAGGGTGTTACACTTTTAATGCTTAAATTTTGCAAGGGGCCCATTGTACTGATGGCACCTACGTTATATCCATAGGGTTATGTCCAACACTTGGTTTGACCGTGGCGAGAGTGATGGATCCGGTTGTGCGGACGAGGTCCTATTCCTATGGGCCATGCTCCGTCCTGAGAGCAATGTGGACATGGGGTCATATGTGGCTAGGCTCCTTTTAAAGGTTGCCAAGAGCTCAAATGGGACTATTGTAATTGGTGGTTTGATCACTGCCATATACCAACATTTCCACTTTGATTTAGATGGTTATGAATCCGGCCCGGGGCGGACGCGCTTAACAGTGGGTGCTTGTGAATCTATGGGGATGATCGTCCAACAGGATGTCATCTATTGCCTTAACCACCCTATGCTCAAAAACCCTATTCCCCTCCCTAACCCCACATTACTGGATGTCAAAAATCCTGCAAATTGGCGGGTACTATGTGATGAGGAGACTGAGCCTATTGAGATACAAAGGTCGTTACGCCCGCCACCGCCGGCTAGGCCATCTAGGCGCCCATCTTCTTCTTCTCTCTGCAGGTACATCATCTCAAGATCCTTATGCACGGTTCTCTTTCACCTTTGATACTATTCTAGCGAACCAGGAGCGCATCATGGAGGAACAGCAGCGAGCAGAGAGCCATGATCTAGCAGCTTTATGACTGGCTTCCGAGCCAACACCCACCACCACCTCGCTGAGTTGTTCCATTTTTTATTTTTATCCTCCCTCAGACTAGATTATTTACATTGGGGACAATGTAAGTTCTTAAGCTTGGGGTAGGGGTATTATTTTTGTTTTATTTTTGCATTCTTGCATGTTGCATTCATATAGGCATAGTTTTGCATAATCACATGATTAGATTTCCCCTTGCTTAGAATATGCATCCAATTGTGAAAACTTTGTGCCAAATAAATTGAGACAGTAAATTTTTTAACCCAATTTTTCTGTATTCTTGTGATAGGCTAAAAATAAAAATGCTTGAGATGATCTTTTGATAGTTGATAATTAGCATGTGGTTCCTTGGATTTGTGTTTTTCATTGATTTTAAACTACTGAATGTGAGATTTTTGAGCCTAAAAGGGGTACTCACTAAGTTTACCCGACTCTTTGTGATTGAGTGTTTTATTCCACTTGGATTGTATTCTCTAGAACTTGACTTGAAACCGTTTTGAAACTTAAAAATTTTGAAAACATATTTGAAAATGATTGAGGCACTAGGTATTTTTCTGGCCTTCTGAGCTTTGACTGGTTAAATGCTACCCTTAGTTGCCCAATTTTGAGCCTAATAGAATAAAATGTTTTCTTGGTACCTTGATTTATTTTGATGAATGATGCTTGGTATGGCACCTTTTAAAGTATTGTAAAAATGGGCCAAAAGGTGGTTTGAAAAGTTGTGGGATGAAAAAGTTGGAAAAATAGATAAATATTTCTCTTAAGTTGGAAATCTCCCCTTCTCCAAATTGAAAAAAAAAATAAACAAAAAAAAATGGACAAGGGGATGAGAAAAAAGAAAGAGAGAAAGAAAGAAAGGTGGAAAAGTGAATGAAAGCCCAAAAAGGTATTTTAAAAGGTTGTCATGCTTTGCATTGTTTTATATTTTGTTAGACTTCTTGAATTTTCCCTTTCTTGGTTTCCCCACCTAACGATTAATCCCATGGCCCCATTACAACCAAAATAAAAGACCTCTTGATTCTTATGTGTTTTCATTAATAAAGTAAAGATTTGGTTAATAGTCAAGCTTATGGTAGGATACCTTCCTTGAGGAAATTGAGGAAATTGAGTGAATTGTCATATGTCCTTAAAACACTTGAGTGAGGCGAGAAGAGTACCCGAATTAGTGAGAGATGTGAATCTAGGGAACCTTAGCTTCTAATTGGACTTGAAATTGATTGTCTCTTGGTTACTTATTGGATGTGCTTGTTACTTGAATTTGTTACTCGGGTTCTTGGTTCACTATCCATGCTCAAATTGTTTATCTTGTCTGGCCTTGGTTATTACTTGAGGACAAGCAAAATCTAAAGCTTGGGATAGATTGATGAGTGTGATTTCACCTCATATTTCCTTGTAGTTTCGCATGCATTTTCATATAGTTTATGCATATTTAATTTGATTTTTGTTAGTTTTTACCTTGGAACGGGTAAGGTGGTTTTGTGGTGTGTGTGTGTGCAAGAATTGATTATTAAATTTCCCAAGACCAGTTGTGTTTGAGTTTTCATGAAGACTTGCTTGAAAAACAAGAAAATTGAGCCAAACAGAGCCCATCACGGTCTGGGGGTGACAAGCATCACGGTCATGATCGCGTAGGGGTCAAGAAAATGAAGATTGCAAAAGTCAAAACCTGTCACGGCCAGACATGATGATGGCAAAGACTAGTGCACTAGTGAAAAATATACATTAGACGGGAAAGGTTTACGCCGCTAACCAAAAGCTAGACGTTAAAAAGGAGGTTGTGGCAGTTTTGTAAATATCGTACTTCATTAATTCAATTTTAACGCCAGATTGTTGTAAGGACTCAGCGTTAAAAGTGAGTCACTTCACTTTTAACGCCACCCTTACATCAACAGACGTTAAAGGTTATTTTAATAATTTTTTTAGCTAGTAAACGCACCCTTCCGCATTTCCTTCCTCAAAGTTTCAGTTTCACTTGCTTTTATGTTTTGTGTTTCTGTTTTGAAAACTAAAATATATGTGCGAAGTATAAGTTGAATCAATTATCCAAACCGGATCTCATTCATGAAGTGTATCAATAATACAATTACAAGATACATTCAAAATTTTAAAACCCTATAAAAAGTTACATTGAAAGGATTTAAAATCCTAAACATTTGTTGAGGCTTCGCTCCCTTCATGGGTGAGCAAGAGAGCAGAGTCGAGCGACCGAAGTTTTCCAGAGCGGTGAGCAAGGGTGCACTCGATCCGCTTCAACAATGGTCTTGGAACAGCCACTTGCTTCCAAAGCCGAGGTTTTGGAACCAGTAGCAGCCGATTCTCCCTAAGGATGATAAGGTGAGCAATTCACATTATGTGATTTACACAACCATATCACCCATGTTATGTGATTTACACAACCTCGAAGTTGTTTGACCATTAAGACAAAGATCTTTGAGTCTAGGAATAGGAAGAAAGAGTGATGAAGTTAATCTCCATGGCAGAGAGCCATATTGTGAAGCAGAAAAATAAAAGGAAGGAAGGAAGTTATTTATTGGAGCAAAGGATGAAGTTACTAGGCATGGTAAGTTGCTAAAAAATTAAGTTGATCATTAAGAGGATTAGGTTCCAAGGTGAATGGGTAAGTAGCACAAAGAGTCAAAGGAATGAATGTTTTTGCAGAAACTTATATACCTTTAACGCCGCTTGTTTAATACAATTGACGTTAAAAGTGTTTTTAAAATAAAAATATTTATTTTTAACGCCTGCTTTTTTATACAACCGACGTTAAAAGTGTGATTTTTACTTCAGCTTAAATAAATAGCCGACGTAAATAATCATATATCCCTATCCCAAATGCCCCGTTGTCACTCTTAACACAGGTCACTCCATATATATAGTGCAGTTTATTTCTAAACTTTTTTTAAACAAGTTTATTTTTAATCTTCTTTAATTAGCTTGAATTAGTAAACAAATTCTTGTGCAAATTAAGATAAATAAACACTTAACATAAAACAAGTTATATGTATCATCAAATCGTATCTCATTGAAGCGATTCATAAGTTACAATTAAATGATTAAAAGATAAAAAAATTATGCAACATAGCCCTAAAAATATAAAAAGTTTTGCTTCAACATCATTTTCTTCTCACCCCGTGTCCTCTGAAACTCCAATGGATGCATCTCCTCCTCACTTGAATTCCATGATGCAAAAGTGAATCCACAGTGAAATGGATCTTTGCATCTTCTCCTTCACCGGAATTCCTTGATGCATCGTCTTGAATTCACAGTCACTTGCTTCCAAAGCAAAGTGAAAGGGATGACGGGGATGAAATAAAGTGAGGGAATCACATTACGTGATTCACCCAACCTTACCATCCATGTTATGTGATTTACTCAACCTCAGAAGTGTTTTTACCATTAAGACGAGACCTTTAATTCTAGGAATAGGAAGAAGTAACAACACCTCAAATATGATATAGGCATATTGTGAAGGAAAAAGCACGAAATATAGAGGAAAAGAGGGGGGGGTGTAATACAGATCTACTGATACAGAAGAATATGGTTCTTTATAGAGAAGAGAGACTACCCGAATTTCTTGAAAACTGATCTAAAACTTAATGCTCATTAAGAGGATTAGGTTACAAGGTGAATGGGTAAGTAGCACAAAGAGTCAAAGGAATGAATGTTTTTGCAGAAATTAATAAACTTTTAACGTCGCTTGTTTAATACAACCGACGTTAAAAGTGTTTTTTAAAAATATTTATTTTTAACGCCGCTTTTTAAACAACCGACTTTAAAAGTGTGATTTTCAGCTAAATAACTAGCTAAGTAAATAATCCTATATCCCTATCCGAAATGCCCTGTTGTCACCCTTAACGTAGGTCACTCCATATATATAGTGCAGTTTATTTCTAAACTTTTTTTTTAAACAAGTTTATGTTTAATCTTCATTAATTAGCTTGAATTAGTAAACATATTCTTGTGAAAATTAAAATAGAGTTCTCTTATTTTCTTGAAAACTTATCTATAAACTTAATGCTCATTAAGAGGATTAAGTTACAAGGTGCATGGGTAAGTAGCACAAAGAGTCAAAGGAATGAATGTTTTGCAGAAACTTATAAATTTTTAACGTCCGTTGTCTTCAACAACCGACGTTAAAATTGTTTATAAAATAAAAAATATTTATTTTTAACGCCGATTTTTATACAACCGACGTTAAAAGTTAGATTTTTACTTCAATTGAATAAATAGCTCGACGTAAATAATCCTATATCCCTATCTCAATGCCCCCGTTGTCACCCTTAACGCAGTCACTCCATATATATATAGTGCAGTTTATTTCTAAACTTTTTTTTAAACAAGTTTATTTTTAATCTTAATTAATTTGATTGAATTAGTAAACAAATTATTGTGCAAATTAAAATAAATAAACACTTAACATAAAACAAGTTATATATGTATAATCAAATCGTATCTCATTGAAGCGATTCATAAGTTAATTACAATAACACGATTAAAAGATAAAAAATTTATGGATGCATCTCCTCCCAAACTCCAATTAATGGATGCATCTCCTCCCTCACTTGAATTCCATGATGCATCGCGCGTGAATCCACAAACACTAGCAAACAAAACAAAGTGAAAGGGATCTTTGCATCACCTCATTCACTGGAATTCCTTATCATCCATGTTACGTGATTTACTCAACCTCAGAAGTTTTTTAACCATTAAGACAGAGACCTTTAAGTCTAGGTATAGGAAGAAATAACAAAAATCTTAGAGCCATTTTGTGAAGGAATAGAAAACGCACGAAATATAGAGGAAAATAAGAGGTTGTATTACAGATTGATACAAAAGAATGGTACTTTATATAGAGAAGAGAGACTAATTTTCTTGAAATCTGATCTATAAACTTAATGCTCTGGGGTAGGTAGCACAAAGAGTCAAAGGAATTAATGTTTTTTCATAACACTTTTAACGCCGCTGTCTTCAACAAATGGACGCCACTCTCACTCTCACTTTGCCCTAATCGCGAGCTCATCTCCACCGCAACCACCGCGAGGCTTCTTCGCCACCACCGTGAGGTACACTCTTAACCCCTAACTCTGTCTTTCCCGCTCATTCTTTGCAATAACTTGACATCTCTCTTTCCCCTTCCCGCGCACTAACTCTCCTTGTCCCTCTGCTCTCAGTAACCACATCGAACATTGGCCACCACTCGAGCTCCCCTCCCCATCACCATCACCACGCGAGCACCTATTTCTGGTGAGTCTTTATGGCACATTTTTTTAATTTTGGTTTTGAGTGTATGTTGAAACTGTAGTCTCAGTAGTTGAAACTTGAAACTGTGAGTTTGAGTTGTTTGGAATGTCTCTATTTTTGGTTTTGAGTGTATGTTGAAACTGTAGTCTCAGTAGTTGAAACTTGAAACCGTGAGTTTGAGTTGTTTGAAATGTCTCTATTTTTGGTTTTGAGTGCATGTTGCTCATTGGTTGATCCGTCACGGCCCGTGATGCTCATCACGGCCAGGCCGTGATCGCCCGCCCCGTGAGGGTCTGGTTCGGTTGGCACGCTACGGCCGTGATGGACATCACTTCCAGGTCGTGACCAAAGTGCTCATTCTTTGCACTAACTTGACGCCTCTCTTTCCCCTTCCCGCGCACAATCCTCCCAGTGGCTCATTCATCCCTTCGACGGCGGGACGCCTTGATGACTCGCTCTAGGCAAGAAAGACCATCCCCGGTCGGGTTCTCCGTGTTCCTTGGAACGTGACCATCAAAGAATATTATGGCAAGTCTGCTTCACGAAAGCGGGTGGTCGATGAAGCATCAATTTTGGCTGACATTACTCAAAGACTTCATGTCCAACCCAACTATTACAACACATCTCGATGCAAAGCTTAATATCCAACCCGAATTCAAGCAAGCGCTTTCAGAGCTTTCCTCCATCGGCTCATCCCAGACACCGTAGGGCATGCCAACCCTTCACATGTGAGCACAAAAAAGAGTTATAGTAGGGCACATGTGGAGGACGATGAGTTAGCGACTAGGGAGCGGGAGTTTGATGTCCAACGCCATGAGCATGAGTTGGAAATGAAAAGGCGTGAGCTTGAGTTGGACTTCAAACGACGTGAGCTCGAAATTTTAACAAAGGTATGTATTCATTATTAATGTCCAAATTAGTCAAATAATTACTTGTGTTTTTTTTTAATTATCAACAACTTATCTATTTTATTTTTCCTAAACTAAAGGCCAAGTCGACGCTTGTGTCGCCACACCGTCACTCGCTTGTTCTCACTTGGTGAGGATTATGAGTTTGAGATTTTTGAATGTCCATTGGAGCACGATGGATGGGTGGCACGCCCGGATCAACAGAGGATATTTTCCTTCCGTGGTGACGATCTCTGAACGCCGCAGTAAATAACGCCTGGATGGCCAAAGACGGTTTTGAGTCTCTCGTGCACGTAAGTTAATTTTAATTTTATAACTTATTTATTTTTGGTATTTTTCTATTTAATAATTTATTTTAATTTCAATATATATATTATGTAATTAACATCCACACATTTTCATATCTTAGGTATCTCCATCGTCTTCAGCACGATAAGGGCGCTGCATCGTTCTTACTTCTTAGATCCGTCAATCCTTCCGCCCGAATTCTTTGTAGCGATGCATTGAGTAAATACTTAGGGAACTTGTTGGGAGACAATCAGAAAGAATTATATATGGCTCCCTACTGTATGAAAAACCATTGGTAGTTGTTCGTACTTCACCCGCCTAGGCATACAAACATATTCTTATGCTCTCTCCACCAACAAATGCCACAAAGTGGTGTTGGAAGTCTGTAAATAAGTAAGTAACTAATCTTAAATTTAATTTAAGTTTTAATATCAGTTGTTTTTAGTTTATTACACACATGATATATGAATTTGTTAATTGATCGACATGATTATTTGTTTATGATAGCACGCTGAAGGCGAGTAGCATAAGTTGCGCCAACGGAGAAGTTGGACTTCTAAGGCTAAAGCAAATCCAGGATGGAACATCCTCAAGGTTTGGTAGTTTATTTATCAAATAATTAATATTATAATTACTAATTTATATGTATATTCAACTGACATTGAAATTAATTTTGTTGGTAGTCTCGATTTCAAATTGACGGTTGGTCGTGGGCTATTACGTGATGCTTCATATGTCGAACATAGTCTCCGTGATCTATTACTGGATGGATGGAATAAGGTAATATTTAAACAACTTGTTAAATTATATATTATAGTTTTGAAGATGACTTGCATTGATGTTATTGTTATTATTTGAACGTGTGTAGGCATTTAACCCACCAATCGCCTATTCAAGAAGATGAGTTAAGAGACTTGAGGATGCGCTTCGCTAAATTCTTCTTCAAGTATGCGGCTTAAAAAGGAATTGACAAGATACCTCCGCACTACTTAGATGAATAGTTTTTTTGTTAGACTTTAGAAACTAATTAATAACATGTATATATATATCCTTAGATTAGTAGTTTTGTTTTTAGACATTGGAGACTAAAATTTATATATATATATACTTGTAGATAGTTATGTTTTTCATATACATGGGTTTTGGTTTTAAGTCCCCCCATTGTTCCATTTTTCCTTTGCAATTCCTGAAGTGTGTGATATTCGTTCCCGGGATATTTACCAATGCAGGATAAGCCGGGGAGTGATATTTTAAAACTGAATTTTAAAAAACTATTAACGCCGGGCAGATCAAACAACCGACGCTAATAGTATTTTATAAAATATACAAGACACTATTAACGCCGCTTGTAATAAAAACAATGACGTTAAAATTAAAACCTTTAACGTTAGTTCTTTATAACAACCGACGTTATTTTTAATAAAATTAATGTCCGTTGTCTTAAAGAACCGACGTAATAGTTTTATGTTTAACGTTATTGTTTAAACAATCGACGCTAATTTTACAAAATTAACGCTACCAGTAGTTAAAGAACCCGACGCTAAAATATTAACTATTAACGTCAACCGTATTTACGCCACACCATCGACGTAAAAATCAATTTTAACCGATGTAAAAAGCACTTATTGCACTAGTGGAGACAGCAAACCACCCAAGCTCTCCAAGTCATAATTGGTAACGCCAGCTAGGTCGTGATGGCCATCATGGCCATGACAGCCAACAAGTGCCATGCTCTCAGTCAGAACTTGTCACGATCTGGTCGTGACGCGTAAAACTGGAAAAAAATTTGCTAATTTGATCCGATTTTTTAATACCTTCAAATCCAAATTAACCTGCACTATAAATTAGGCAATTAGGCTCAAAATTAGAGATCTTTGGCTGCTACCAATTGGCAAAAATTAGGATTTCTCTTGGTCTCAAATTCTTCTCTTCTCTTAGGATTTTTATGCTTTTGTTATTCAAGGTTATGCGGAACATGGCAATGCGAGTAGTCTTTTTATTTCTAGGAATTAGGCTATACCCAAGACTCGTTTTATGTGATGAATTGACGTTTTCCTTTCTTGTTAATTTCATTTTACTTTCGATTTAATTCCTATTGCTTGAATTACTTGTAAATCTTGGGCTACTTGTTTGCATGTCGTAGATACTCTAATGACGAACTTAGCTATTGAACTTAGGTATCTGATCTATAGGAGTTGAACTTAGGACTTAAATAACAAGGTTTAGAAGGTCCTTCGAGGTTCATTGAATTGTCACAAATCTTAATGGGTTCAATTTAAATACAATTACCACGAGAGTGGTGGTTGGTTCAATTGGGGCACGGTTGTTGTATCTCGAGAGTGGAACATTAACTTTATTAGAATATATTCACCTTCAAAGAAATTTTGATAATTAACAAGAGGGGTAGTCAATTTAGTAACATAAGCACTTGTTGGTAACTCACCCCCGGAAACTCTTTTAATTTGAAAAACTCCAGATTTGATTTGCTTTGTGGATTCTGTTTTGATTGCGTTTAAATACTTGATTTGTTAGTTAAATCTTATTTCAAAACCAAATATTTTTCTTGTTTAGTTTAATTAATTTAATAATTAATTGTTGTTTAAGATCACGCTCTATGGGTTCGACCTGCTTATTACTTGACGACATTAAAACCATACACTCATGGATTCACGCTATCATAAAAACTCATATCGGGTTGTTACAGGTTGAGTATCCCTTGTACACCCATTTGAATAAAATGTTTGCTTATTAAAAAAATACACATAGGCGATAGGTTGGTCACATAATGTGCTAAGATATCCATTTGATAAAAAGGAAAATAGGGGGCAATTAGAAGGAATTTTAAATGAAATATAGGTTTCAACTTTTAAGAAAAAGGTCGTGGAACTATAGCGCCGCAACAAAGGACAAACCAAAAGAAAAGTGTTAAGATCACATCTTCGGACATCTCTCGATTTTGATTAATCCAAACAAAGAATGATCTTAATGAACCTTATGACCCTTTTGAATCTCATGACAAAGAAACAAAGTCTTAATGATGCGTCCCGTAGTATGATGCGCCTGAGATTGACTCTCACAAATAAATTTTGATCAAGTGACGAGAGTTCCTCGCCTCAACTATATTAAAACTCAACGAATATTCTTAATATCTCCAATAAAGAAATTCAATATCAAAAGCTCAAAGCACCATGCCGCACCCGAAGAATCTATTTGTTTCAAACAGCAAAATGAACTTTACTTGAACGCAGACCCGCCAAAGACAAATAAGGAAAGTCGACCACCTAAGATCGATAAAGCAAAGAAATGCCGCTCCAATCAAACTGCACTGATAAAGCTACATCTATACATTCAATTTTTCAAGCTCACCAACGATCATAAACATTAAATGCAAGACCAGAAACGACTTATTGCCATTTATTGACGAAGAACAAAAGTATACTCACCAAGAACTCTCCTCAACGCACTCATCTCTTTGAGTATAAAAAGAAGACTTTGAATATCATTGAAGATACACACTTGAACTCATTAACTCAAGTATTCAACACTCTCAAAGCTCTCTCTTAAGTTCTTCATTAGAAAACTTCTCTACTTAAATCATTTGTATTTATAAAGAAGTCTTTATTACGATCTCACCTACCTTAAATACTTATTCACTCGTGATGCTACCTCGAGATCCGCAAGCTGTAATCCTTGAAGCCGATGCTTCATTCCAACTCCTACCATTTGCAGAGCCTCGTGAAGGCTTGAAGAAAGAATACTTGTTTGAGCCAGAGAGGCTAGGTGTGCAAACAATACTTGTTAGTTGAGTTCACGGAGGCTAGGTGTGTAAACAACACCTATGTAACCCGATCAAGTTATATGTAAATACTTGGTGAAGCCAAGGACTGGACGTAGCCCAAGGTTTAAGTGAACCAAAGATAAATCTTTGTGTCTCTTTTCTTAGCTTAATCTCTTCAGCCCGCTTAAATTTAACTATGCTAACTAGGTTGAAAAGTAAGTCTTCTTTTATAAGACTCATCCTCGTGTCTTACAAGTTTAATCGCAACGTTTTAAAAGTTTTTAAAACACAATCCAACCCCCTTCTAGTGTTTTACATTTGTTCATTTCAAAAAGCATCGGTCTCATGCCATCATTTCCATTGTATTGCGGGTGCGGAAGCCACACGTATAAAAAAATTGATAAAAAGAAGAAGGAATTTTAATGAAGCACTAGCTTTTGTCATCAATAACTTTTAGAGCTTTTGGAGGTTTTCGAGAGGTGAGTAACAATACTTTTTATGAACTCTTTCCATGGTATATATGATTGTTTGTGCTGACAAGGGGGTTACTTTATGGTTTTGGGAGTTTTAAATTGATTTGATGCATATTGTCAATAACCTAATTTCTAAAATCGGGGCTTTTGTTAAAAAGGAATAAATTGATTAATTGATGTCGTAATGTGCGATTCATGTGTGATATGTTCCGATACTCATGATTACTTGTTGTTAGGGAAATTTATATGTTTAATTTTTGGAAAATATTTTGTTAAATGTACGAGACACCGACATATGTGAATTATAATATGTTGTATGATATTTGTCGTAATACCACCTATGATAGGGTATCAAGAGTAATATCACCGTAATGAGGTATCGAAGTAACATCGCCATGTATTTGGAATGTCAAGAAAGAGCAATCCCACCTAAAAAGGGGTATCGAAGTAACACCGCCACACATTGGTGGTGTAACATGGAGAAATACCGCCAGGCATATGAGAGATATCGAAATAGAAATGTCTCCAACAAAATGGTGACATCGAAACATTCCTCATGTGTAGGGGAGGGCAATGGGATGCCGTTGTCCGAGGATGTGTGAGATTTATGGCATGGCGACAAGAGACCAATCTAAGTATTAGGTCTCCCGAGCCACTGGATTAATTTCAAATTACTTGGTATGTGAATTGTGATGCATTGCATGATTTGTTCTTATGTAATATGTTTTTGAGTTGTTGATATTACTGATGTTATTAAGTGTATTTTAAAATATATTATTTTGGAAAAATTAGCGGATGTCATGGTCGGGCTTACTAAGAACAACACTATTTTTGAAGTATTTTACAATTGTATTGTTGTTCACCTGATTTTATATCTCATTAGAAAGTTTTGTTTTAGAGCCTGATGACATCGTTGTAAAGGACACATAGACTTGAAGAGTTATTATCTTACTTTTAGTTTAGTTGGTTAGTATTGTTGCATGGTTTAAGCACGCCATGCCACATAATTTATTAGTTGCAGTTTACTTTTCTTTATTGTAGTTAGAAGCCCTGGCTTTAAGGCTTTGGATTTTTATTTGAATGTATGGATTTATTAATATTTTTTCATTACATTGAAATATTATTTTACTAAATATGCCATTTTCGACTTAATTATTTGAAAAAAATTATGATTTGTATATTTTAATTAAATGTTTTAAATGATTTTATTGAAATTAATTTGGGTTACTAATGTAACGGGCGGCTTTGCTTTGGTATCGAGCACTTCGATTCTAAACCTGGCAGTTGGTAGTGGGGTTTTTTCTAAAACAAAACTTGGGTGCATAGGATGCTTGTTAGAGTTTTAAATTTTGCATGCTATTCTTTGGGATATTGGACCTAATCAACCCAATATTTCACTGGCAGTGAGTATATTTATGGCTACTAATAAGCTTAGGACAAATGTTGGACTTACATCAACTCTGGATAGTATGGACAAAGCTATGCAAGGGCAAACGAAAACTCTCCTTCAACCCAAGGGGAATGGAGGCCGGTCACTTAGGAGTAGTGGCTATCTAGGACCCTTAGCACGTGGGATTTTAGAATTCAATGGAACAATCCACCATCATTCCGAGGCAACCTTAGATCCGAAGGAGACCGAATTTCTTCAACTCGCATAGGAGAGAGAGTTACTATATTGTTTGATTCAGGAGCAACACTTTCTTTAATATATCCCTTCATGTGTGAATTTTGGAGTATGTTACCTATTTTTCGCTTGTCCTTTGATTCATGTGTTTCTACTTCTATGGGGATAATCTTATTACTTTCGGGTGCTTGTTTAAATTGTTTTCTTGTACACCGGATTTGCCTCGAGATTGAACCAAAGAATATCAAAGAAGCTCTTGAAGATGAAAGTTGATTTTAGCTACGCAAGAAGAGCTAAACCAATTCAAAAGGAATGATGTGTGGCTCTTAGTTCCAAAATGAGAAAGGGAAGTCAATTATTAGAACAAGACGGGATTCAAAACAAGCTTGATGAAGATGGTAAGGTTGTTGTAAACAAGCTAGGTTAATAGCTCAAGGCTATAATCAACAAAAAGGTATTTATTACACTCGAAACTTTTGCATCGTGAGCTAGAATAGAAGCAATTGGTATACTTATGTCATATGCTGCACAACATCAAATCACCTTATTTCAAAAGGATGTTAAAAGTGCATTTCTTAATGGAATTATTGAAGAAGAAGTATATGTTAAACAACCACCAGGATTTGAGGATAGTTGACAAACCAAATCATGTCTATAAGCTTAAGAAAGCTCTCTATGGATTAAAGCAAGCACCTAGAGCATGGTATGACAGACTAAGTTCTTTTCTTATGAAAATGATTTCATTAGAGGAAAAGTAGATATGACTCTCTTTTAGAAAAAGTTCTAAAATGATTTCATTATAGTACAAATTTATGTTGATGATATCATATTCGGTGTTACTAATGAAAAAGCCCTCGCAAAGAGTTCTCCAAGCTTATCCGAATGAATTTGAGACGAAGAACGATGGGAATGGAAGTTCTTCCTTGGTCTACAAATCAAACAGAAGATGATGGAATTTACGTTCATCAACAAAAATTTACAAAGGAAATCTTAAAGAAAACAAGCACATACAAACTAAACCTATGAAAGCTCCCATGGAAGCAAATGTAAAATTAGGCAGAGATGAAGAAGGTAAAAGGTATATCAAAACACTTGCTGTAGGCATGATTGGTTCTCTCTTGTATTTAACCTCAAGTAGACCTGATATTCAATTCATTGTCAGATGTGTGCGAGATTCCAATCAAATCCTAGAGCATCACATCTCAAGGTCGCAAAAGAATATTAAGATATTTGCTTGGAACCACTAATCTTGGTTTGATGTAATCGAGGACACAAGAATACGATTAGTATGATCTCGTGATGCCGCTTTATGCCGAGACAAAATAGAAAGGAAAAGCACAAGCGGAGGATGTCAATTTATCGAGCAAGCTTAGTCCTTGGACAAGCAAACGCCATACTACAATTGCTTTATCCACTGTAACATAATACATTTCAACTCAAGTTGTTGTTCACAGCGCTTATGTGGTAAAATATCAACTTGAAGATTATTCTATCTTTGAACATAATATATCGATAAGTGATAATTCTAGTGCTATCTGCTTATCTAAGAATCCCATTCAAAGATTCTAAGGCTAGCACATAGAAATTAAACATCATTTCATAAGAGACTATGTTCAAAAAATGTTTTTGATATTAAGTTTGTTAAAACCAAAAATCAATAGGCCGATATATTAAAAAACCTTAGTCAAGAAAGATTCTCCTATATTAGAAAAAAATTTGAACATGTATTTCATAAATGAATAATGTCTAATCTTGATTTAAGTGTTTGCCGACGTGGATTATTTATCGAGACTTTACATTGTAGTTATTCAAAATGTTTTTTGAATTCAAAATGCTATACTTTTATTTTTATTTAACAAGCTCTTTCAAACCTATTTCTTTAAAACCTTTGTTCTCTCTCCAAAACACTTTACAGTTTAAAAAGTGACTACTTCTCTCTCTCTCTTGCGAACGAGTCTTTTTCAAAACCTTTCGTTTCTCTCTCTTTCAAACCAAAATACATGGCACTCAAAGCACCCTCCGTAAAATTGCCCGTACACGCTTCGCCCAGGGATGATGAGTGGAAGATGTATCTATGATAGTCCCTGACGATTTGTCAAGATGAACAAGATCATTAAAGCGAGGAATGAATAGTATGGCAAACCCGAACCTTCACAATCACTCAACTTTTTTCTCACTACATGAACCCCTTTACCCTTTTTTCTACTTCAAGAATTTAGGGAAAATGTCAAGAAAGAATGTCCGTCACTCAAATTTCCTGCCAAGTGTAATGGAAAACCCCATTCATTCACTACCAAAGATTCAAAAAGCAACTGGCCGCCCTACACAAGGTGTCGCTTTACAGATGATCGGGAACATGAGAATGGCGGAGAAACTGCTCACTCAAGTTCTTGATGGGGTATCCAACCTTACAAACAAAGTTGCATTCAAACCGATTCCAAAGGAAGAATTCTGCATGTCTTGCGTATAAACACTGGTTTCTACAAGAACAAGTTCTCGTGACAATGTCAACAAGATGACAGATTATCTATTCCCACTTCCGAATATGACAAGGGACATAAACAAATACAGCAACTCACTCACCCATGGGATGCCGTATCACCCTGTCGATGATGTGTGACATTTATGGTACGGCAACAAGAGACCAACCTAACTATTAGGTCTCCGAGCTTCTCGGATTACTTCAAATTAATCGTACGTGGAAAGCGATGCATCGAGTGATTTGTTCTTATGCAATATCGTTTTTGGAGTTATTGATATTACTCTGTTATTAAGTGTATTTTAAAATATATTATTTTGGAAAAATTAGCGGATGCCATGTCACATTGGCAACAACACTATTTTTGAAGTATTTTATAATTGTATCATTGTTCACATGTTCCATCTTATTAAAATGTTTTGCTTTTTTGAGTCCGATGACATCATGTAAAGGACACATAGACTTTTAAGAGTTATTCTCTTGCTTTTAGTTTAGCTGGTTAGTATTGTTGCACGGCTTGCGCCATGCCGACATTACTTATTAGTCACAAGCATTTCTTGATTGTAGTGGGGGTTTCCTGGCTTTAAGGCTTTGATTTTTATTTGAATGTATTTTGGATTTATTAATATTTTTTCATTACTTTGAAATATTATTTTTACTAAATATGGCATTTTCAGACTTAATTATTTGAGAAAATTTTTATGATTTTGTGTATTTTTGACTAAATGTTTTAAATGATTTTATTGAAATTAATTGCGGGTTACTAATGCACGAAGGGTTTTTGCATCAGTAACATCCGTGAATTTTAAGGTGGCTTACGATGAGGTTTAGGGGCTAGGGACTTCTGGAATACATAGTTGAGATGTTGTTTGAGGCTTAGAACCCCCATGTTAAGTACGCCTTTTTCGATAAGTCCAGGCATAAAGACTAATTATGGTTTTCCCTGATGAGCTGCCTTTTGTGATGTCTGAGGTGAAATAAGAATTTTGACTTTAGATGATATTAGCCTTTTTTATGGTTTTAGGTTGTTTATTAGGTCCTAATGAGCCATATCCCAAATTTGAGAGCACCTGACGTTCGAACTTGACTGACCCGCAAAGAGTTGGCTTTTGTCGGGTCAATGCTCGAGCGTGGGAGTATCCACACACCTGCGCCCAAGTCAATGCATGTTGGCCTTATGCTTTGACTTTGCATATGTGTCAATCAGGCTTTCACATGGCAGCTCCCGATTGGTTGCATGGCGCTTGGTCCACTGGTCCTCAATGCTCATGCGTGCAAAGCCAACGCCGAGCATTTGAACGCTAGAGTTTCCAACGCCGCAGCGGCCAGGCTCTCCAACGCCGAGCGCTAGCGTGAATTTCGTGAGGCCAAAGATGGCTTAAGTCACTTAAGTCACAAAACTAAAACAGTAGGCAAGAGAGTAAGAGAGAGGGGCCGTGAGAACAGAGAGGGGAGTCTTAAGAGAGAGAGAGAGAGAGTATATAAGTTTTAGAGAAAGAAGAGCTTCTACTTAAGAGTGTGAGAGTTTCATGGTCCAATCGGGAAACGGAGTACGTGGCTGTCATCGTGAGCGAGGGATATCTATCTTGTTCTCTTTCTCCTTTTCTTCTAAAAGAAGGTAAATCATCCTTCTTTATGTCGAAACCCTGCTCATTATGTGCTTCTCGTAATATCTTTC
>JAUPTC010001535.1:0-23871 GCA_030762895.1 Sophora flavescens
GGATCTCCTTTAGCTGGTTACGCAAACCATGTGTTCCTGCACCCTTTTTCTCATGTTATTTGTTGTAAAAATAGTAATATATAAATATTAGAGAAAGTTAATAAGTGCCCTCAGCATATTGTTTAAGAAATTAAGAAAAAAAAATTTGTATGAAAAATTATGTATTTAATATTTTGAAAAATATTGTACTTAATTTTTCAATAAAAAAATTTCTTTTATAAATTCCTTAATCAATATCTTAATATCCTTATTACGTTCGTCAGCGGATACATAAATGTTTACACATGAAAATAACATGTAATAGCTGGAAGATGGAGATAGTTTTGCTCAGCTCACCACGACTGGTTTGGTGTGGAGAAGGAATAGAAAGTTTATGGCGGGATCCACAAATTAGAGCTCCAATATCAGTTCAATGATGTAGTCCGCCGCATGATTCTTGAGTCACGGCCGACCACCGCCACCGAACCTTCGAACGCGGACTTAGCCTGTCCACATCATTGTCTCAAGCATGTGAAATTCTAATTAAGGATTTATTTTATGTATGTATAAGATAAGAAGAAAACGTTCTTACACTCTGTACTACATTAATTTTGATGTGTTACATAAATTTAATTTATATATACATAACTCAATTGGTGTCACTCGGTTGCATAGAGTTTGTGGGAGGACAACCTTGATTCGAACCCGTAAAACACATTTTTGAGGAGTGGTGAAGAATCTTATTTGCGACCATCCGAATGGATATTAATCCGATAACGAGTCTAAATGATCTAAACTTCTAGAAATACTTTATGAATCCACTTGGAATCCGAAGGTCCTGATAATGATGAATGACGACAACAATATATATATATATATATATATATATATATATAATGATAAAAAATTTAAATGCAACAATATAAAAGTTGTAGAAATCATAAACACATAATTAGTGCGACAAACTTTATTCTATGAAGTAAATTTGATTTGAACTGTTATATATGTTTAATGTTTCATAATAATTAATTGGTATGCAACTTTATAGTGTCAAACAACTATAAATT
Organism: Sophora flavescens; assembly: GCA_030762895.1. Taxonomy (NCBI): domain Eukaryota; kingdom Viridiplantae; phylum Streptophyta; class Magnoliopsida; order Fabales; family Fabaceae; genus Sophora; species Sophora flavescens. Next base: position 1,047 of record JAUPTC010001535.1, read on the forward strand.
GTCATATATTATAACTATATCAAGAAGAATTATAAGATGTGTTTCTGCCAAAATCCGCGTAACCGAATAGTGACCAGAATTAGGTAAACTCAATCTCTAAATTGTGTTAAAAATGAACATAGGGTCAAGGACTAGATCAATCTCTTAAACCTTCAGCTCTTCGTCAACGCTTCACAGAGGGAGAGAGATCCAATATTAGCAAAAGTGTCATCTTCTTTAGGGGTTGCTTTCTCTTTATAATAGAGTTAGTTATCTATTCATCAGGTTACTTTGATAAGGTTTATCTCTTATCTCTTATCTTTAAATCAGTAAGTTAGTTACTGGAGATATTATTCGATTATCTTTTAAGTTAGTTATAGTTCATAGTTTTAGGGATCTTGTTTAATACTCCTTATATTAAATTATTAAGTTATTAGTTTGTATTAGTCCTTTGTGATTCATCCGATTAATGACCTATGTTACTCGGTTGCCATATCTATCTGAGGGGCTTGGCAGGTGATCTAAAAATCTCGGTCAGTACATAAGCCCCCAAGCTCCGAGCTCAAATGAACGCAGGAGCTTTGTAAATAAGCTGACCTTCGATCTAAAGATCTTGGTCCAAAAATAAGCTCGGGCGGTGCACAAGCCCCCTAAGCTCCTAACTCAAAAAAGAGAGTACGAGCTTTACAAGGAGTCCGAGCTCCGAACTGAAGATCTCAATCAACACATAGGTGTTCCGAAGCTTGAACCATTAACTCAGTTGGAGAACTTTTGAAGAGGTGGCCTTTTTAGCTTTTAGGGCAATGGACTTCCCTTTTATGATACTCTCTTCTTCATTGAGTTCAAGGTCATGGACTTTGAGAGATCTAAGAAGCTCTTATAGAGTGAGAGTGTTGAGATTCTTAGCTTCCTGGATAGCAGTGACCTTAGGTCTCCACTGTTTGTGTAAGCTCCTCAAGATTTTCCAGACATGATCTCTATTTTCATAAGTCTTTCCAAGAGATCTCATACCATTTGTGATAGTTTGGAATCTATCAAATATTTGATCAATGGTTTCATGTTCAACCATTTTTAATAGTTCATACTGGTGAACCAGCATGCTTATTTTTGACTCTTTCACTTAGGATGAACCTTCATGAGGTAGGGCTAGAGTATCCCATATTTCCTTAGTTGAGTTACAACTATGGACTTTATCATGCTCAGATCTGGTGATAACACACATCAAATAGTGGTTGGACTTTATCATGCTCACTTCTATTATGACTATTTTGTGAGTTTTAATAGATATGACTTGTTGATTATAGAAGTTTACGGATGGAACTTACTCCGGTCACGTTTATTCTTAGTAGAAGTGATCCAGTCTAAATTTTTGGGTCGGGTTAATTCCTGTTAAATCATCCTTTGACGAATATCTTGTAGTATGTTAAATACTCTTGATGTTAGAAACGGTACATCTTTTGATTTCCTATCCCGGGAGAAATTCTCATGGAAGGAGGAACTTTATTAGAGTCATGATTATAAATATGTAATAGCCCTGCATTTTTACACTCACGAACCTAGTGAAGACACTTTTTACATGATATTCCTGTATCTTATGTTTGGTAAAATTCCTCTTTCTACTTTCTTGTGAAGGTAGACTCTAGAAAATTTCCTTTCTTGAAAATTCATTCTCTTAATCCTTAAGAGCTTGTCTTATCGTAGTACGATAGAACTTATCACTTTTAAGCAATTTTACCCAGTATCTTTTCAAAAACGTCATTGACGTTTGACCTATCTTATGAGTCATGAGGATGAGTATCCGATCCATATCAAGATATCAGAGTTAGTCGAGTACAGTGAAAGAGAGATAATTTGACTTTTGAGACCTCCCTTGTTAAGATATTGGCGTCGCCATGAATTTCGTTATAAGTTTACCGAAGACCTTTAAGAGTCTTGATTTGTTTCGAGTGACCGTGGACAGGCTGACGAAGTCGACACTCTTCTTGCAGGTTAAGATCCACTATGTAGTAGAGAAGTAAACCAAAGAACGTATCAGAGGACTGATCAAACTTCATAAAGAGTCTTCCAGCATCGTTCCAAATGAAGGCCGTGAACTTACCTCACGTTTTTGGCAAAGTTTGCTCTAAGTGTTGAGGACCAAGTTGAGGCTAAGTCCAACTGATCACCCTCAACTTGATGGGCAAGTAAGAAACGATCAAATCCTTAGAAGATTAGCTGGAAGTAAGTGTATTACTTAAGTACGACCATCCCTGTAACAGGATGGACAAGAAGCGATAGGAGTTTTGTTGAGATGCAGATGTGACTCGTAAAATGAGAATCCATAAGATCAACCCCAATAGGTAATGACGATTTCTATAGATTAAATGATAACATGTTGACCAAGGCAGAAGTGAAATCTAAGGTAATGATCAAGTACTTGTAGCTAAGATTGATTGTATGAGTTTAGAAGATTGAGAGGAAAGTATCTATAGTAATTTCACCTAAGTGGACTTGATCGAAAGAGATGAACTTTTGTGTTATCTAAGTTTACTAAGGAAATTCAAAGTTGATGAGATTGATAATCCTAACTTGCGTGATGTATTTTGATTTTAGTTTATCTTAAGAAGTACTATGATGTTTTGATTGGATATTTGAAATGTGTGATTTGGATATAATCCGGAAAAGTAGACTAGGTTCAAAGGGGCTAAGACTACGATTGGATACTTTGAGTAGGAAGTTGATGCATGTTGCGGTAAAGTTAAGGCACACTTTGGTGTTAGTTTGTGAAAGTTAGGGGGTTGAAGAAAGTTTTCTAGTGGACCAATTTTGAGAAGGGGAGAGATTAAGCTTTAAATTTGTCCTTTAAAGTGCAATAGACTAAGGTGTAATGTTGAAGATAGTGAGAATAACGTGGTGGTGGAAAGTTTGAGGATAAATAGAACGACATAAGGTTGGATTATGTTATGGAGTTATCGTTAGGAGAAATGAAGTGACGAGAAATACAATGTAGGACCTTGGGGTCAAGGTGGGATTACAAGATCCTGTTTAGTTTCGAGTCATGAAATTTCGAGAACAATTTTTTTTAGTGGGGTAGTAATGTAACACCCCAGTTTTTACATATATGTTATATTCTCTATGTGGAGTGATTAATTTATCTGGATGTTTTATTTTTATTTATTTTTATGTTGTTTAGTTTGAGTAATTTTATTACTCAGTTAAAATTTATTTTATTGGCTGCGTTAGCACTGCCTTATTGCAGTGTATGCACGTTTACTAGACAATAATATTACGTTATTGTGACTAATCTTGTTTGTTTAGAAAAATATTTTAAATAATATGATTAAAAGGAATTTATTTTATATTTTACTCTATTTAATTTTAGATTTGAAAATAAACTGATTTAGAATTAATCGGAGATTAATTTTAGATCATTGATTTTTTTGGTTGATCAATTCAACTATCAATCTTTACTCTAATTCAAATTTTGAAATCATATTTTTGTCACACATTATTTTTAGATCCAAGGGTCAATATTCTTTCCTTTTTTCTAGACTCTGTCTCAACCACACATTTTACCTACTACCAACTAAAAGAAAAAAAATAACCACTTTTTCTCTGCTTCCCACGCCTCCCATGACACACTATTTATTCTTTCTTTTATTTCTTCATCTTCCTTCTTCAACATCATAACCAAATCCATCTCTCTCTCAAACTCCATTCTTCTTCCTCCATCCATCAAACCCATTTCTCTCACTTCAAGCTCACAACCGCGTCGCCACCGCCTGGACAGCTCCGGCGTCGCTCGCCGCTCGGGAGGAGACGACAGCGTCGCTGTCCTGCACGTGTCCACCGCCATCTTTGACGCACGAAAACGTGGCCTCCACCATGCTAAACGTCACGCTGCCACCTCCATGGTGTTTTTCCACCATTTATATTCATCCTAGCTTCTTCTTTTTCCCATGAACTTATCCCCCTCTCTCTCTCTTTTGGTTTGTGGTTCATCATAGAAAACGCCGCCATCGACCCTCCACCGCCGTCTGCCACCATCACAGCACCTTCAAGTTCATCTTCTTCCTTTGGGTGAGTGATTTCTCACTGTCCTTTGACCATTTTCAAAACTCCCAATTTTTCCTCAAACCCTAACTTTTGATTTCAGATTTAAACTTTGAAAATTTACTGTGTATTTATGCAATTGAGACTATCAATTGATGTTTTTCTAAACTAATTTCATGATTCTATGAGTAAAACTCGTTTTCCCCAAATTTTGTTTAGGAGCCCTAAGCCTAAAATCTGATTTTATTTGAAATTGACTCTGTTTTGAGAAATTAACTATGTTTTAGTGCATTTAGGACCTTTAATTGATTATTTATAAGTTTAATTTCATGATTCTCTAATCAAATCAAAATTTCCCCAATTTTTGTGAAAAACCCTTTTTACCCAAATTGAATTATCGAGAAATCAATTATGTTTTGTTAAATTAAATATATAGTTTTCCTTGATTTTTTGTTTGAGGATGATAATTTATTGTTATATTATTGGATTTTATTGTATGTGCTTGGATGCTCTCCCTATGTTGATGGTTATGTAGTTGTGCTTGCTTGGGAGAGCAACTTTTGCTTTTGGAGCTATCACGAATGGTGTGAAACGTCAAAGGGACCTTGACGTTTTGAGAAGGAAACAAATTGTTGGAGCAATAACTACAAAGGTAAAGGGAGTTTACCTGAGGGGTTTCGATAGCCACGTGCTATCTGTATGTCGTATGTGATTTTATTTGTTGTGATGTGTGGTATTAAATTAAATTGTTATATGATTGTTATGTGGTTTTTAATGTTTTCTGTGAAAGCATGATTATATCTGTGATGTATGGATATCTGTGAGGTATGGATTATCTGTTTGGTTGATTGATTGATGGAAAGCCTGACGGTGGTCAGTGCTCAATGATAAGGATAAAACTTTAAAAGCTTGAGGAGAAACTTAAGGGTTTTGATTCATGGAAGTGGAAGAAAATATTGAAAATAATAATATTTGATGATATTTCGGTGAAAGAGTGATTAATCAATAATAATGAGGATGAAATCATGAAAATATTTCAGATACGTTATTTTTTAAAAATAAATTAAAAAATAAGATGAAAGTTATTACAAGAAATTTAGTGTCAAACATATTTTAACATTGATGGTGAAGAACTTTTTGTAAGAGAAAAAAATCATTTGATTCATAAATGGCTTTGTTTCTGAACGAAAAATAATTCAGAAAAGTATTTTACAGCGAAAACTATGAGGAACAATTTTATTATTTCGGATAGAAATGGGTTGGAAATGATTTTTACAAGTATTTGATGTTGTTTCGGAAAAAGAAGTTTCCAAAAGAAAACGAATTTGAGAAAAATGAATTTATCTGCGATTTAACGTTTTATAAACGATTTTCAACGGAAAAGATTTTCTGCAAAGGAGTTTTTACTCAGTGAAAATGATTCCGTTAAACTTAGATAAGTTTCAGAGGTTTTGTTTTGTATTTGTTGTTTCACAGAACGAAAATGTTGTTAAAGAAGAAAAATGAACCTAGTAACCGAGACGTCGGGATTCTAGTATTCTGTTAACACGTGGATCATGGATCCGTGTTAGTTGTTGTGGACTGTGTGTCCTATAAAAGATGTTGTGGACTTCGTGTCCTATAATTGATATGGTGACTATTGTATACCATATCCGCGAGCCTAAGACTGGTGCATCGGTTTAGGGCTTCGTGATTAAGCACTCGGACTGTGTGTCCTGTGTTGAGTTGACCACTCGGACTCTGTGTCCTGTGTTGAGTTGAGAAATGAAAAGATTTAATGTTTAATTAAGCATGGTCGTGAGCCTTTGATCCTCGACAAGGGAAGAATGAACGAAAAAGAAACGTGACGTGAACAAAAGTTTTACATGCATTATTTGGCGAGGCGTTCCGAGTTGAGCGTTGTACCTTTATGGACAATGTACCATGTGTACGACTACAACAATAGTTGGACAATTGTCCACAGAGGGCCATATGACTAGTTGCAATAGCTGTTTGAGTGGCTATAATACGAGGTCGGATAATACTTGTGCATAGCTGCAATAGCTGTTTGAGTGGTTATTGCACAAGAAGTGTATCTGTGTACAACTGCAATAGTTGTTTGAGTGGTTGTCAGAGTAGTCATGTGAACAGTTGCTATAGCTATTTGAGGAATTTTAACATGAGGTTGAGGTGGATTATCCGACAATGTAACATGGGAAAGTTGAAAGTTGACCATTGTGCCTTGAGTTGGACAATGTGTCATGTATTGTGTTGGACATTGTTTCTTTCGTTGACAATGGGCCATGTAAATAGCCTGATCAACTCAAACGAAAAGAACTTTGGGATCTCCGGATATTAGATATCAAAGTTAGAGCCTGAATATTGAAGTGTCAAGCATTTTTATAAATCGATGACTAGGGTATGAATCCTATTGTTTAAAGTATTATATTTATTTTGAGGATTTATGTGTTGTATCCTTATGTTTGTGCTTTGTTGTTTGTGTGTCACGCATGTAGTTATCATAATAAAACTCATTTTGTCGGTATCTCACCTTTGCAATATATCTGTTTTCTTGGTTTTTTTGTTGTACCTTGGTACACGAGTACAGATGGTTTAGAAGAGTTTCCAGTTTTACTCGAGGATATTAGTCCCGATCCTTGAAAAGGTCGGTGATAGTGGTGAGAATCATGGAGGTCTTTTCAATAGATGTCTTGTAGAGTGATCAGCTCAATATTTTGGTTGGAATGTATGTTTGAGAAAGTCGGTACATATATTTCGAGAGCCTTTATATGGTTTTGAATTTAGTTTGGAATAATGAAACACTTTTAGGAAAACTTGTACGTTGTAGCGGTTTGATTATGAATATAAAAATCTTTATGGGTGTTGTCAAGTATAAAATAGTTTTGCTGTTGTAATGGGTGTGTCATATTTTCAAAGTATTTCGCAGAAAATTTTTACCCCATTTCCTGACTTATACAAAATCATAGGAAATATTTTCCGAAAGAAACCAGCAATATTTCTTTTTAATTTAAGTTCTGCAAACGAGTTAAAAGTTCACCATGTAATGCCCAAGGAGGGTGTTACTGGCTCTTGTATCGAGTTGCGATGCGCGGACTTCTTGTACTTGCAGCAGAGCTTTCCTCTTTCAGTGCGACACTCTGTTCACTTTCAAGAAAACACTTCTACTTTGTACTTAAAGCATCTAAAAGGTAACTGCTGTGGTACAGAGATTGCGTGTTTATTCCTTAAAACCTTAAAACAATCATTCTTTATTCTCTATCCTTTGTGTTATTGTCCAGAGGTCTTCGAGATCCTTAAGGAAGGCATCTAATTTGAATAAGGTGACTTGGAATTCATTTCTAACAAACTGACATCATAGCAGTATTAGAAACTTAGACGGGTGCAAAGCAATCCAAAAATTAGACAGTGCTAGTGTAGTCCAAAAACTAGACGGGTGCTTGTGCAGTCATAAACTAGATGTGTGCTTCTTGCCACGTCATCAAGTATATTCGAATCTTGACTGAGCGTTGACTTGGTCTTTGATTGTGTTGACATAAATATTAGACAAGTGGTTTTTAGACGAGTCTAAAAACTGTGCTCTACTAAAAAGTAGACGGGTCATAAAATAGATGAGTGGCCTTCAGTCTATTTTCCTGCATACTTATCAGACATACTAGTAATTTTATATGGTTCAATATTATCATACTTAATCTATTTGGATTCATCAAAACTTAGAGAATCTACACATGGAATGTGTCTCGGACTTATGAGGTCTCAACATTCTCCCCCTTTTTGATGATGACAAATAATTTTTCTGATATTATTGAACATCAAAGAACAATAAGAGAAATTTTCAAACAGATATATTTATTCAGAGTATGCTATGCTCCCCCTTAGTTACGCATCAGATAGAAACAAGTATCGAGATCAAACAATAAGGTTATCGAGCTTATATTGGATTCAAACAGATTATATAAGAAAAAAAAATTGACAAATATATTTTTTGTTATTCTCATATCCGTTGTACTTCTATTTTTATTTCTCCCCCTTTTGGCATCAATCAAAAAGAAAAGAAAACAAATATATATAACTATCAGAGAGCCAAAACGAATACCAAAACATCATTTCATTGATAAAATGAGAGTCAAAAAGAGTACAAGTGATGGACATCACTAACTGTACATTGCATGACTCAAGCAAGAGATGAAAGCGACTAAATCCTAAGACCTAAGAGCTAGGACCTCCTTGACTCTTAAAGAATGCTTCCATCATCTTCTCCATTACTTCCTCTTTGAGCTAGCATCTCGAGCACAGCGACTTGTTGAGCAATTGCTTCATCCTGTCTTTGAATGACGACACGCAAACTCGATACCATTTCATCCAGTCTTTGATGTACAACAGGATCATGAGCAACTACCCGAGTAGTAGAAGTTGAAGTGGCGACAGTTGCGAGATGTTATGGTAGTAGCTTGGTGGAACAATGGTCTCTCGGTTTTAGGATCCAAGAACACATATTTATTACTAGAAATAATTTCATCAAGAATTCCTTGAAGTTTTTGAGTTGAGAGGGGAGGTAACAAAGAGAGAGGAGGAACTCATAAGAACATTTGGTGATATTTAAAGAAGTAATAGGGGTAGTTTGAGGGGAAAGTTTAACAGAAAGAAAGGAAAACCAAAATGAGAGGAGGTATGGTATAAAGCAGAAAGGGAAAAGGGTAAAGAGCAAAATCTAGACTACCTCTTACAGGAATATCTTTCTTTTCTTCTTCTTTCAAACTAGAACTGGAACCACATCTCCAGTAAATATCTCCGACCTTTAAGAACTTGTGATGGGTTTCAGTTGTGAACAACTTCTTCCTCAATTTGCCTTTGTTGCCAGTCAGCTTGATAAGAGAATATTTTTGTTCTCCAGGTAAATTGATGACTTTCTACTTTCCTTGCAGAGTCTTGGAATCAGGCATCACTTTGATCTTGGTGGTTGGCTTCATGAAAACATGAGGCAGAGGGATCCATGCTCTTGGAGTCTTTTGTTTTTTGGCTAACTTTATACACCGTCTTTCAGCTTCCAAAGATGCAATGGCATCCAGATCAGTGTAAGTCAGAAAGAGTGAGGAGCATTCATCTGTGACAGACAGGTGTGGTTCTCGAGGATAAAGTGTAAGGTGGTAGAGAGGCTAAAGGAAGAGGGTTGTGTCTAGATGGAGATGGTTGAGTTGAGGAAGGTTTAGACACAAGAGGTTCAATTTCGGGGCCGAGGGTTTTGAACCGTGGGATTAGGTTAAGAAAGTTGAAGTTCAAGTGATTGTGGTTTGGGGGCGAGAGAATGGAGGTGAAGGTTCGTGAACCAGTGAAGACAAAGGAGGTGTTGGTTGTCGATGGGTGATGTATCTGGAGGAGTTGAAATTTTTGGTGAAGTAGGTGGAGTAGGGTTTTTGTTGAGGTTGTAGTGTTGGTGATGGTGTTTTTCCGTGGAGGTGGTGTTGGTGATCTTTGTGGTGCCGGAGCGGGTGGTGGTGATGAAGATTGTGGAATGGAAGTTGTTGTTGGTGATGGTAAGGTTAGTGAGTGTGATGGTGAAAGGAATGTTGGTAGGGATTGGTTATGTTTATTGTGGTGGAGGTGATGATTCTTTACTGTGGTGAGGGTGACGGTGAGGGGTAGGAAGTAAAACAAGCTTCCTCTTTGTCACAGGAGTCCTCTTTTCTTAGGGATCACGGTCTCTTAGGTTGAGACTCCCCTCGGCAAGCACCTTTTTCCTCTTGAACACCTTGGTAGCACTTGGTCCAAGCAGGGGGCACAGGCAGCAGTTATAAAAGCGTTTCAATAACGGGTTCAACAACTTGGGTGATGTTTTCGGCAACATTAGAAGTACGAAGCTTGACGGTGCTTGAGTAGATGAGTCGATTAATTCTTCTATTTTTCCTCTGGGGGTTGAGGCCTTTCCTCTCCAGCGAGGCTCCATAAAGGTTGATCTTAACAAAGGAATAGAAAGAGGTCTTCCAATTGAGCGAGTGCGAAGTCGCGATGATGATGCTTGAGTTGGCTCGATAGTGAAGTCGAGGTAATCTTCATCAAAAGCGAGTCTTTGTAGTGATCTTAGTGCAAAGATCGGCATAAACAACACTTCTTAAATCCAACGCGCCCTAAAGATCCTTGTCATGATCATACCATAGGGATAATCCTTTTCCTTTCCCTTAATGACTTTTTCCATATAAATGAAGATCAAATCGGTAATATCCATCCTAATCTTCACGGACTAGATGAAATAGAGCAAACTTCTCTATCTGACATGATTCCTAGACCCAGTTCTAGGCATAACACGATTTATAAGAAGAACATGAAGAAATCTTGCCTTGGGAGATAGATACTTGAGTATTTATTTGCAGAGTCTTGCAACTCCATACAAATTAATTCACATTTGCTTCTCGTGGTCCTTGACCATTCTTTGTAATACCCGGCACTTTCTGGGCATTTTGTTGCTTCGGTGAGTACCTCATGAGTTATGAATCCGTGGTCCTTAGCACGTCTCAGAAATCATGGGAGGTTGAGTTGTCACCAATGATTTTTCGGTGGTTAAAATCCCTAACAAGAGCAGGAAGACAAGCTCTTGTAGTTGAAAAAGGGTAACCATCCGGTATGGTTGAGTTCGGGAAAGAACGTCCAAACCCCTAGTTGAGTTTGTCAAAGTTAGGACCGCTTCGGTGCGCTTTTTCGGGATTCGATGATTAAAGCTTTGTTTTCTCGAGAAGAAATTCAAAGAAGACTCTTGGGTGCCATTGATTGGAGAGAAGAAAAGTTAGAGTTTTAGTGAAGAGAAGTTTTGGAGAGGTTGAAGGCGAAGGGAGTTTAGAGAGATTGATGCCAGGAGCAAAGATTGTGAGTGTGAAACCTTGGAAAGCGACCATTTGGTTGTTTTGTTAAAATGTGTGTTTTGCATTGGGAACAAGGAGAGAGGGTGTTTGTCATAAACAACAATAAATTTTCTTGAAAAACGAGTTGTCAATAAAATGAATCGATTTTGAAAAAGGAGGAAATTTAGCGATGTACACATGTCAATCGGTTTAACATGAGTGCTTTTAGCCATGTCGTTTAGGCGGCTAAAGTAGACAGTGAAACATAAAAATAGACGGAGTCAATCATATAAATTTAGGCAAATAAATTTTTAGACATACACTCATTCAATACATTATCATATTAAGATTCCTTCTAATAAAAACAATCTATCTTCATTTTAGAGGTTTAGTAAAGATGCACCGCCCATATTACAGTGTTCACAAACTTAATTTTAAAATAAGATTTTACATAATCTCTAATAAAATGATTTTTATTTCTATATGCTTTACTCTAGAGTGTTGATAATCGTTAGATTATATGATTTGTGTGTTATTTAGTGGATTTTTGCTTCCAATTGTGCTATCTGGTTATCTTTTGTCCCTAAGTTTATAATTGAGTTGTAATTATGTTTTATATATTTTAGTTTAATTTCATATTTTTATAGTCAATATAATAGTAAACTTGTTTACAATTGTGGAGAATAAATAATAAAGGAAGATGGGTCATTAATTTGATGCTACTAACTTCCCAAAGCTCAAGCAAATGTCATTATTTTGAATTGAGGTGGAAGGGCAACAAAAGTCTTGGCTGGAACTTTTTGGTCTTTAATTAGAAGGAGAATTGATGAAAGGAAAAAAGCCAACTGGCCTGTACGTTAAGCAAAGAAAAGAAAAAGATAGAAACATGATTGTAACGTACACAATAAGGAGAAATGGGGCAGCAACGTGAATACAAAGGATGCACATGGGGGCGTGAACCCTAGCGGGCCTCACCCAGTAGCGTACGAGATAGAAAATTAAGAAGGAAAAAAAAAGGTCCTAGAGGGTGAACCAGAGACGCTGCCAGAGGAATCCAGCAGTGGTGTTGTGTACTCTTATTATCATTATCATGGAGTTTTTCCTGTCCTTTATCTCTATTTGGATTTTATTTTATTTTATTTTAGAGTTGATCATGTCTAGATAAATTCCTTTTTATTGGTTTTATTGAGTAATCCATTTGTGATGAAGTTTTATCCACGATTTGATTGTCTTATGAACAATTGATATTATTGATGTGATAGTTCATTGCTTCCCTTCATTTGAATGTAGCTACCATTCGTTTTGAGGTTCGTGTATATCTAGGAATAGTGATATGGACCTTCCTCTTATAATCATCATTATTAATTTGGTTAATCAGAATGATAAGCCCGATTAATGTGGGCATTTCACAAATTCCATAGGGCTTTTATCATCATGCCTCATAATTAGACACGAGGAAGTGGGATAATTAGTGAGTTTTGGTAGAATTGATTCACTAAGGAATTGTGCTTCAGGAATTGGGAAATTTGTCCTTCAACATATGAATGGTGGAGTTAAAATAATAAAAGTAATAGGTAATTCATAGGATTCCTTGTCTATGAATCCAGTTAATAATTGGATGAAATCAAATCAGGGCGCTTTTATTTTTATTTTATTCTCAAGCAAATTTCAAAAATATTTTATTGCTCTTCATTTTATTTTATTTTATTTGGGGTTCTCTTCTATAGCAAACTTTATTACAGATAATTGTTTAATTTGTGGGTTGGTACTTGGTAGAACCCGTGGGCGATATTCGGTTCTTACCGGTTGTATTGCTAGAACGATCCGGTTCACTTACCATGGTAAATTATCATGTGTTGTATGAGATTTTTAGACAAGTTGATAGCACTAGTATTGTCACACCAAGAATTGAGTAATCTTCAGTTGATATTTTACCAAAGCAGTTGAACAACAGCTGTTTATAAATATGTATTCAACTTCAGCAGTGGTTGATAGAGCAATGGTACTTTGCCTTTGGCTTGACCCAGAGGAGGATGTGTTGCTGAATGGTTTAGTATGAAATCCCCTTTGGTGCTTTTTCTAGCAATTCTATCTTAAAAAATGCGGCATCGAGTCAACTACCTCGAAATCTTCAACTTTCTTATATAATAAACCAAGGTTATTGTTTCCAATTAAATATATGAAAATTCTTTTAATAGCCTTATGAGTGGGATTCCTTGGGGATCAGTTTGAAATCTAGGACATAGAGCAAACCTTTAATAGAATATCCAGTGCCGCTGTGATTAAGTATGGAAGAGATCAATTATACTCGATAGATAGTTTGATCTACCTTTTACCCTCCTCATCCTTGTTTGGGATAGTGATGGATCTATAGGAGTACTCATAAGCTTTGAATTTTCCATTTTATATTTTTGAAGCTCCAGGGTGTACTTTTGTTGATGAATATAGATTCCACCACTTATTCTATTTTATTTGAAGGCCAAGGAATAACTTCAATTCTCCTATCATGCTCGTCTCAAATTCATTACGCATCAACTCGGAAAACTCTTTGTAGAGCTTTTCATTAGTAGCACCAAATATAATATCATCAACATAAATACATCTACTACTATAAATCTTCTTTGAGAATTTCTTAGAAAATTGTAAGTGTCTACTTTCCTCTAATCAAATTATTTTCCATCCAGGATATGTGCTTAATCTATCATACCAGCTCTGGAGCTTGTTTGAGTCCATATAAAACCTTTTTTAGCTTGTAGACATGGTGAGGATTTTTGAGTCCTCAAACCCAGGAGGTTTTCTTGACATAAACTTCCTCTCAATTATTCTATTTAGAAATTCACTTTTAACATCCATTTGATAAAGAGTTATATCATGTTGTGCAACTGAGACATGAGGAATTCTAATTACTTCTAATCATTGCAGTGCAAGGTTTTGAAGTGAAATCAATACCCTCACTTGTTGATTATATCTTTGAAGCAACTAGTCTTGCTTTGTTTCTTACCCTTTTCCATCTTCCTCCAGTTTGTTTCTAAATATCCATCATTTCCAATGTGAGTGATTTTGGGTTTAAAAACTAAAGTCCAAACATCATTTCTCTTGGTGGTTTAGTTCTTCTATCATGGCTAGAATCAGCTTTCATCTTGTAGGGCTTTCCAATCTTTTGGGTTTAGAATTTGATATGAAGGCCATGTTGTTGTTTTTCATTGAAAGCGATTTGGTTCTAACTCCTGGGATAGACTTCAAATGATGAGATCTTTTGGATGATAGGTATAGAATTTCCAATCTTTATTCTCAATTCAGGTTTCGAACGATATGGGACTTGTTTGAATTTTAGACATATCTACTCTCAACTATCAGAGATATTCTTCTCTCCGGATTAAATCCAATACACAACATCATCCCTCTAGATGCAGTAGTTCCCTATGAGTCTTTATAATCAATCATTAAACTTTATATGATTGATTCTTCTATGAAGTTTCTAGAATTAAATATGCTAAAAGCATAGACATTTTAGAATATCAAATGAATATACCTTTATCTACTTTAAGTCAAATTTACCAAGATAGTCTTTTGTATTAAGAATATAACATTCACATCAAATGCATGAAAGTATGATATGTTGGGTTTTCTATCTTTCACAATTCATAGAGTCTTATTTGGATAGGTCTAATGTAATTCTATTTGCACGTAACAAGCGAAGTGTTAATAATTACGCCGGAAATATGCCAGGAAGATTATTTCATTAAGCATTGTTCTTCCATCTCTTGAAGAGATATATTCTTTATATCAACCACTCCATTTTGATGTGGAGTTCCAGGTGCAGAAATTGTAAATGCCATTTTCCTCCTTATATGAGTTTGAACGACTCATTTCAAATTCTCCCCCATGAGTGGGTTATGATGGAGCAGAGATACAAAAACCCTACTCATTTGTACTCTTTCTTCGAATCTTTCAAAAGACCTCATAAGACTCATATTTGTGGGATAAGAGAGTACCCTTAAATCTAGAATAGTCATCAACTATGACAAACCTTATTTCTAAACCTAGGCTAGCTACTACCATTGGTCCAAGCGAGATCCATGTGTAACTTCAACTAGATTTGAAACTTGATTTTACTTATTTACCTCTCATGAGATTATGCTTTTTCAAATTAGAAATTTGTTCATACTAACATGTCCTAGTTTCTTATACCACAACCACTTTCATCCCTTTTAGACATAAACACATGTTACACTTTGATCTAAAAGTTGGACGGAGTCAATCTATACAAATTGTTTTGCCTTTTAGCAGAAAAGAAAGGTCTTTCCACTATGTCGGTGCTATCATGCATCCCAGAAAGATCAGAAAATCCTATCAAACATTGACTTATACTAAGCGAATTATGTTTCAGCAGTACACATATAATACATCACGAGATAATAGGCAAATAAAGGTTTACCACCAATTTTACCCACTGACCACTTTCCCTTCTTTACGGTTGCCACAAAGTACATGTCCACTTTTTTAGGTTTGGAGGTCTAGGGACATAGTCATTTCTCCTATGCATCACAGAGCATCTTCTGGATACCATGATAGGTGTTTGCTTTGTCTGTTAAGCATATAGCAGGAATGATCATGGACTTAGGTACCCGTATTACCTGCTTGGGTCCTTTTACATGAGTATAAAGTGCGTGAAGACTCCTTCTCTTATTGTGAATACATGAACATGATATGTCCAGCTTTTCGCGGTAGGTACATATAGGTTTATTTAAAATGTGACATAAATTGTGATTTTTTTGAAATTTGTTGATCCTTTATGATGTTCTTATTTGGAATAGCCTATATCTTCTTTGTTAAGGAGTGCCTCTGAATTCCCAAAGTTTAGTCAGTTATCTCTACCATTAACAATCCGACAAGATCTGAGGTGTGCTCTTCTACTTTCTGTTTTAAGTTTAGTCACTTCTTGAGAGGGTAGAGTTTCAAGACAGATCTCGACTAGACTTTGATCTTAAGACTACTATTCTTTAATTCTAACTCCTTCACTTGAGATTTCAGCCCCTTCCTCATTTTGAGTTTAACATCTCTCTTGAGGATTTGAAAGCTTTAGATATATGGTTGGATTCTTCAATGGTTCATCATAGGCATCATTCAATTTCTCAAGTTTAGAATGTCCCCAGTTTCGACTCGGAGGGTGTACTCTGCCATAAAGAAGATTTGCTTAAAACTCCTTCCCACTTTGCTGGAGCTTTTCATCAAGATCATCCCAAGTGGCCATCATTCCCTTATTCTTTTGATTGGAAGAACTTCTTGGGAGATTGCTTCTTGAGTTGAGGGCATTCTGCCTTGATGTGACCGAGGCTTTTTGTTAGCCACAATGACATTCTGTCATTTGATCCACCATTTGTTATGTTTTTCTTTGTTGGAAAGCAGCTGAGGAGTTTGTCCTTCTGAAGTTTCTTTTCTTCCATGGCTTTTTCATTTTTCCGGTGAAAAGAAAGCCATCATCTCATCATCAAGTCATCCTCATTTGATTCCTTGATTCTTAGAAGATTCTTCTACTTTGAGAGCTTCTGAGACTGCTCCTCTGGATGACTTCTTGTCGAAACTTGTGGGCAATGGATTGTTTTCCTGCCATTGTTCTTCATTCAAATCTTGTTCATGGATTTGAAAAGTACGAAGCTCATCTGCCTTAATGTTGTTAAGTTCTTGGCCGGGACTGGTGATTCAAGTGGTCTCCGGTTGATTTGGAAGACTTCTAAAAATCTTACGAATGTATTCCTCGATCTTGTAAACTTTTCCCGAGATTTCGATCATTGGTTATGGTTTGAATCTCATTTAATTAATATAGTCTATCCTTCTTCCATTTAGAGCAATTCATATTTTACCAAAATACAACTGGTTCTTTGACCTTGTTGGTTCAGCCATGAAACATGACTAGTAATCCCATTTCTTTTAGATTCACAAGCACCACTTTTCAAATTCTTATACTCGAACCACACATGATTTATATCTAGCTTTGGCATTTTGGTATCACTTTGTTCTTTAGTCAAAGGTCATTGCTTTAGGATCGTGAGCTCCTTTATCATCTTTAGGAACATAGGGGCCTTCTTCAATGAGATCTGGTCAAATTATTTGTACGTGCAAGAAAGAAGGTTTATAAAACTGTAGTTTAGGAGGAAACAACTTGGATCACCGTCTCACAAGGACTCTTGACTGATTTTTATACAAAATCAGTTTTTTTGAGGGGTTGGATTTGAGATGCAGTTGAAAACAAGAAATAACGAGCAATACATGGAAGCGAGTTAGAAAGATTATCAATAGCTGAGCGATTAATCACGTTCTGATTTCCCGACTATCATCGGTTCGTAAATTCAAGCCTAATGATTATAATCCCCTCCGGTTGGCAACAATTAGAAGAGAAATCAATACTTCGGATATATGTTTCTATTCCCGGGTTAAGCGAAGGGTTAAACCGCCAAATGAACTAGCGAACACGATTGAACACCGCATAATTAATAAGCGCGTTAAATATAGGAACATAACATCGCAAAATAAATCAACACAACCACTATACACTCCGGGTTAAGCAAACGAAATATATAGCATAGCATCGAAGGGAAAAGCATACAAAGCGGGGAATTACAGAACCTCGAAGTGAGTGGAAGTAAATTCCGGTAGACTAATCTTAAACTTAGTTCTCCATAGGATAAGCGAAACACACAAGAAAATATGTAAAAACAAGGGAGGAGTCAAAAAGTTCTCAATGCACATGAACAACCATTTATAATATTCGAACTGAGCCAATCACGGGTGAACCCTAACTCATGGCCGAATAATGAAGTACGCGTTTGGTCTTCGCGGGCGGTGCTTAAGGCGGCGAGAATGGAAGAAGTCAGCCCTAGTCTTCGGTCTCGCGGTGAACATGGATCCTGAGGCGACACCGGAGATAGGTTGCATTTCACCAGAGCGATCCGGCTGTCGAGTCGCGGGCGGGTGTTGTTAGTGGGCGACCCGAGAGGATGACATTTTTCTGTTCACTTAGCTGGGGTTCGCGTGGCGAAGACTGAGGAGAACACCTCGGTGGAATTTCTCTGTTTCTTTATTCCCTTGACTTCCTAACTTAACACGAAAACAATAAATAGCCATAAGTTCTTTGTTGACTACAAACTAGCTAATTAACCTAAAACTACTTAAGGACTCAAAATGTTGTAAGGACAATCAAGTCTAATTTGGGTGAAAATGAGATATAATTAGCACAAAACCACGGTCATACTAGCCATAAAAACTAGATGAGCCGATTGATCAAAATACACTAACTTAAACTGTGTCCAAAGCAGTAAAACTCAAAATCAAAAGACTAAAGACATGGCAAGCTTAAGGGTTCAGTCAACTGCCAAATTTCAACCATTTCATCAAGCAGTTTTCTTGATATTTCCCCCCTACAAAACAAAGCAATCCCCATGATCCTATAAGACATTTTAAATTTCATCATTCAAACAATCATTGATCTAGCAGGGATCAGGTTATATACAAAAGTGTGATTCAGAAATTGCCTTCTCACAAGGGCATTTGGTGTTTCACCATCGAACATTTTTGTCTAGGCTACAACATTTCTCAATTTCTTTCAAGAACACCTTCCCATAAATTTGATTTTTCATCTCAAATGGTTCCCACTGAAAACATTGAAACATCAAAGGTTCTATGGTTGTAATGAGGCAGCTAAGGGTAGGATATACAAGGTACTAATTTGAAGACCACAGGAACTAAAGGCATGAAATACTTCAAAACATTGAAATTCCTCAAGTTCCTTTTTTCATTTTCTTTTCTTGGTTGACTGTTGTTCTTTTGATACTTTTTATATTTTCGTTTGCTTTGCTTTTCTTTTCTTTTTTCCTTTTTTTTTTTTTTTTCTTGGCCTTTAGTTCCAACCCTTTTATTTTTTTTTTTTTTTTGGGAGTGGCTATAAGGTGTAACATGGTTTTCCTGATTTTAGCTTATAACATAAGGTTAACAGAATTAACGGGTTGATTAGGCTCAAAAAGAGGTTAAGCTGAAAGCTGCATTAGGATTGGTTCTTTTAGGCTAAGTGGTTATTTCCAAGAAAAATGACTAAATCATTTGCTAACACACATAAACATACAAACCATAAAAATTCAAGCAAGTCGGGAAAGTTCAACTTAAAAATGATTACAATCAAAAACATGTTGGAGGAAATCCTCACCTGGACATTTTAATTGTTTGACGAGAGTTTATCACAGTGTCGCCGCTTCACCCAGCTTATCATAAATCATGCGGTCTAACAAAATCTCAAAGTTCGGTTTTCAATCGCGGGGATCACTTTTCAAAAAAAAATTCAACCTAGGGGGAATCATCCAAATCATGCAAATCATGAAATCAGCTTTGTGCAAAAATCAATCAAAACCAAACAACTCACCAACCAAGACAAAACACAAAACAAACTACAATTAGTTCAACTCCACACCAAAACATACATTGTCCCCATGAAACAATACTATAAAATGGGAGTGAGAAAGAAACGGGTACTCACGATCAAGTAATAGAGTGAATGTGGTAACTTCAAAGCTCGCCACAGTAGCATCATCGGGAACATTACCATGGAATGGCTAAATATCTGCCGTTAACCTTGAAGGGACTTAGTTGGTAACACCACGTGTCAATCTCTTGCACCATAAGGAAAAAATTAGTAACAACAATGAGGACGTCCCATTTGGACACAAGTTCGACCATCAATTCGATAGAAATTAAGCGAGGAACAGCGGCCCCAAGATTTTTTCACAATCATCCTATCATGAAAATGTTTTGTTTTTCGTTTATAAATCTGGGAGCTTTCATAGGCATCTATTTAAGCTCTGTTCTTACAAGCCGGAGTTTCCAAACAATACCAACTTTGTGTTCAAGTCCGATGTGATCTGCCAAACGCACGGTCTTCAACTTGCAGGAGATGACATGCCACCAAATAAAAGCTGAAGGGGGGACATTCCCTATTGGCGTCTTGAAGCGGTCTACGAGCCACGGTCGTCTTCCGGGCAACGGCTCGTTCTTCCGACCCACTGCACCATTTTCTCTAAAATCTGGAGATCTCCTGTTTGATATCTCAGCAGCCCATTGTGCAGGGTGATGGTGGAACTCTATGCACACTCCATATTTCTGGTAAGGCTTCCATGGTGCGCTTACAAGAGTGCGTGACAAGTCCCTTGATAATGGCAGGGTATCCAGACACGCAAAAAATGTTGGACCTAACAAATTTTTGAAACAACTGGCATCGTTAGTCTAGTGGGGATTGCTTCCACACCCTTTGAAACATAGCATGACCAAGATATATACAAACCAAAGATGCGGGGAAAGGACCCATAAATTGATTCCCACACATTAAAAACCTCACCAAAAAAGCATGAGTCTGCTGTGGCATCTCACTCCTAGGTGATGGCGGGAACCTTTGTTTGACATTCCTTGCAATTCCCGCAGCAGACCTCATAGGCATCTCTAAAATTGTGGGCGGTGAAGCAGAGTCACAGGACTTTCTCTAGTCTACTGTGGTCAAAAGTGTCCCCCTACTTAAGAGGCATGAGAAAAGTGCGAGGATGGACTACATCTCATGATGAGGACACAGCCTCCGAACACGATCAGAACCAAAACTTCCAAAGGTGCGGAGTCATCCCACACATAGTACTGAATCAACTGCTTGAGCTTGTGGAACTTGGATCTACTTGTACTGCCAGGAACAACACTAGCAACAAGAAAGTTAACAATATCGGCAAACCAAGGTGTTGCAATACAGGATGTGAAAATTGTTCATCAGAAAATCATCCTGAGATGGGAGAAGGATCCTCATCCACTTGCTATTTTGGCTCAAGTGATCGGCTACGAATTTTGGGCTCGCTCTTTGTCTTTTATCTCCACATTGAACTCTTGGAGCAAAAGCATCACGGATCAATCTTGGCAGCTTACCCGGTTTCTTTAACGAGTGCTTGTGTACATAGTCGGTGAAAACAATAACCTTTGAACCTAGCAAATATGACCTAAATTTGTAAAGTGCAAACCACTGACGACTAGCGAGTTAAGCTACCGGTGGTGGTGTAATTTGATTGTGCATCATCTAATGTCCTAGAAGCATAATGAATGACATGGGCAGCCTTGCCAACCCTTTGTGCAGGCTTAGCTCCCATGACCCATAATTGAAGCGTCACACATGAATTCAAAGGGAGGGTCGATCAAGAAGTGGATAGCGAAGTGGGGTCAATGCTCTTTTGGTTGTCAAATGCCTTCTTGCGATTGTCATCAAAATGGAACATGGCATCATTCTTCATGGTTGACAATGGCGACTATCTTCTTTGAGTCCTTAATGAAGCGCCTTAAAGAAACCCACATGGCCAAGAAAAGAAGCAGTCTCATGACCCTTAAGATAGGTAAAGCGATGAAGAAATCACATCAATTTTTGCGGATCTCTTTTGAAATACCCTGCTTTAGAAATAACATGACCCAAAACAATCCCTGTTCTACCATAAAGTGACATTTTCATAGTTCAAAATCGAGATCGATCTCAATGCATCTTTCTAGAACTAAACTGAGACTATGCGAGACATGCATGCAAATGAGCATATACGAGTGAAGTCATCCATGAACACACAAACAAATTTCCCGATAAATTGAGTAAAAATGCTAAGCATGCATCTTTGGAAAGTGCGGGGAGTGTTACAAAGGCCAAATGGCATCCTCCCCTTAAGCAAGCGTCTTGAGAGAGGCAGCGAAAGTGGTCTTTCACGATCCTGCGGGGCAATATGGATCTGGAAGTACCGAAAAAAGCCATCATGTAAACGATGTAGTTTTACAGCCCGGCCATTCCGGCTTATCCCGATCTATAGGCGGCAAGGAAAGTGATCCTTTGTGGTGGCCTGGTTCAACTTCCTATAATCTACTCCACCAGGACTCCGCCGGCCCCAATGCGGACTCTAATTAATTCAAAGCTCATTATTATCATTCTTACCACGGTGAGGCCGAACTGCTTAGGCCTGACTTGCCTTTGGACTTACCCAAGTACTATCAGAGATGGGGTATATAATACGCTTCTTGATTTAGTCACCTCTTTCTTCACCACATCCAGGAATCAATGGATTAGTAGCCTTTGGGCTTTGTCTGGCCAGTTTAGTCCCGTCCTCCAATAGAATTCTATGCATACATCACAGAGAGCTAATTCTGGGATGGCAATGAGTCCACCAATCTTCTTGTTACTTCTTGAGCTTACAAAAACAGCTTCTGGTGAGTCAAGGTGGAGGAAATTATTAGTGGAAGTTTTCATTGCGTCTCAATTAAGCATACTTCGAGGTTCCCAAGTGGCTTGAGCTCTAACGAATTAGGTGCTCAATGGATGGTACATTTAGATAGCCATGATGTCAAGAACTTCGGCCGAACAAACAGCTTCTCTTCACTATCATGCAAAGTTGAATCAAGAAACTTTTTGTTTTTCATGACACGGGTTAATTTAATGGTCACGATCCGGTACATGAATATATATCGCCGAATCCAGTAAATGGAAAATCTAAAAATCAAGTCCTCATGGGTATCATCAATAATCTCATAAGCAACTCTAATTGGAAAGCGAGTGCTCCTCGGGGATTAACTTCCTTAGCATCAAAAAGATGTTAAACTTTACCTACAATATCACCAAACTCCACCAGACATGGTTCATCATTAACATCGATCTTAGTATTGGCTGTCTTCATGAAGATGGTACGCCCAAGATTATTGGTGATCTGTGGAATTTGTCTCCTGTATGTCTAGGATGTAGAAGTCGTGAGGGAAGATCAAATCATCAACATGCCGGCACATCTTCTACCATTCCCGTGGGCGAACCTTTAGTCTGGTGGCTGGCTGGATGGTGAAGACACAGCCCATCTTGCAAGGGACCAAGATCAAGGTTGTGAAAATGAGGTGAAGCGCTTTTATTTATGGAGGCTCCCAAATCCAACATGCAATTTTCAAATCTG